>JAMCCL010000436.1:0-33173 GCA_024516035.1 Bactericera cockerelli
CACTAACTTTCAGCAAAACTTTTTGACCTTATCCATTTGAAAAAGTTTGCAGTTATAGGCTGTGTTGACTTTTCATCTCTTTTTTAGTCGTATTTATCTGTTCATCCAACTGATGCAAATTTCTAATAGGAAGATACAGTCATAATAAATAATATGTAGGTATTGTAGGTGTTGTATACCTACTAGTAAATAGGAAATAGAAATTGACAAATAGATATTATAGGTACCTATCAACATCTTATTGCAATTAACATAACTTTTCTGTCGTTATGGTTGATATTGAACTTGCGGCTTCAAAAATTGAATCATTATGTCAATTAAGAAACAGGTATAATTGTATTCAAGGACATATTTGAAAACAGACGTATTAATATCAAAAATAAAAATGCTGATAATTCTAAAATAGAAACTAAAAGAACTGCTTGTCACTTGCTGTGTAAAAAATATCCTGCCATTAAATTTATTGGACAAACAATTTCCTCAAATGCGAAGACCTGATTGCGATCAATAATGTAACAAAAACAAATTTCGACTTCCAGTATAATGTTTTAGATTACTTTATGATTTGTTATTTAATTTATTTATTTATTTTTAAGTGCAACACAAAACAGATGTATGTCAATTACAATGAAATTTGACATACACCCAATTACATTATAATACACTGTTAAGAAGGTATTGGTAGGTATACTGAGTTTTTAAAGTTCTGAAATGTGTAAACAACACCTAGGAGTAAAACCATGAAAATCTAACAGTAATATTCCTTGGAAATGCTTTTAGAAGGACCAACTTTTTCATATTCACGAAGCTAAAACTCGGAAGTAAAACATGTCTTTAAATACTGGGTGGCACAGATGTTAAATACAATTTGCTTTTAATATTTTAATTTTTTATAAGACGCATAGTTGTATATTTATTTGATTTTTCTCCTTTATAATTTACGAACTTTTGCCAACAGAGGACTGCCTACGAAATATAGGTAACTACATTAATTTATTTTACCTTATGTTATCAAAATCTGAGTTCTTGTTAGTTTTTGTTATTTTCAATTCTTCTTCATTCGTTTTGGGTGCTGTATTTCCCGTCCATTAACTACAAACTACAGCACCACAAACATGCAAAACTCCTGTTTTATTAAAATAGAACAAATCTTTTTAAAACGTCAAATTCTATCTACATTCAGATTGATTTCCAAAACTACTTTTTACCTTAATTATTATATGTACTTATATGTTAAAGAGAAAAAAAATTCACATATGTTTTTGCAGATTTGTGCCACCCCTTATATTTATATTTTACCTCCATCTCTGAGGTTTCCATTAATACCACTGAACAGACGTGCAGGTGACATCCAATCTATAGTACCTAGCTGATGTGCCTTTTATACATTACTCCTTCAATTTCTATCTGCTATTCTGCTGGTTCCGCCTTTTCCTCCTACCTTCTTCTTCTACATTAGCAGCACTTATTTCTCACTCTGTCTCTCACTTATTTCTACCACTTATCTTCTCTTGCTCTGTTTCCAATCCTGTTCATATTATTCTCTCTCTCCCTCACTCCTCTCCTGCATCACCAGATTATCCTCATCTAGTCTTCTCCTACTACATCTAAGTTCTCATCATCCTCTGATCTGACATTCGCCCTTCAAAGATGTACCAGTTGGCATTAGAGAATTCAAATGAATGCAGAAACGTCAATTTTGTGAACGTCTCCTGCCAATCACGAAAATATCTCTATCCTCAGCTATACCTATTACTCCTTTATACACACACGCACATACAGACGTCACATCTCATACATTCGCGTTGGAGTCCTATTTAATATAGTTTATTCTGCGAAAAAAAGAATGTCTTCACATTTTTCATGCAAATAAAAGCTCGGCTTGGTAGATTATTTGCTCACGTGTACTGTGTGTACAGAGCCGTGTGAAAAGAGACAGGTGACACAAATATGCATGGAAAAGGCAAACTCAATCGACAAAGTAAATAACATTAGAAGAAAATATTATTTTTCAGACTAAAAAGATATATACAATATACATAAATACAGATCGAGAAAATTTCTTCAAACTCATTGAATGAGTTTTTTCTTCAAAAGGCTGGATCCCTTCCCTCTCAGTTTTTCGAATTTTTAATAGCCCAAATCAGTTCTTGAGGAAACAATATTATAGGTAACATTTTTACTGAGAATCATGATAACATTGACAATATATTTTGATAACACGAGGTACAAAGAGGAAACAGAAATATTTTAGTATTCATTTTGCCTGAATTAAACTCGTAAGTCCCAACAATAGATCAACAAATAACAAAGAGAAATACGTGCATGCCGAACTCCAAGAATCTGTGCTAACATTTTTTGAAAATTACTTTAATGTAATAACTAATAACCAACCACCCTATTTATAATTTACAAGCTTAAGGGAAATCAATGTATTTCCAAAACAGAATATTTGTATAGATAGGTATGTATATGCAAAGGTAGTTTTCATAATTGAAGAGCATGATTCCTTTCGTGCACTCTACAAGAACGTTAGAAATCTTCTTAGAAAAGCGCATTTCATATCTCGAAGCCGAAACACACTCATTGTTTGTGTTGTCAGAACAAGTTTGTCGCACGTATTCTCATGAGAAATATGAAGAAATGTTTTGTAAGACGCATAAGAAATTCGCTTGTTATTTCTATATGCTCGTATTATTATGCCCTACAAAACCAGCCTTCGTCATAAGAGTCATAAAATACCTACGTCATACTTTGATTGATATGTAATATGTATATATCCTCGGATTAATAAATACTTTATGATTCTCTTCTAAGATATTATTATAATATACTATGCTATAACTAAAATGCTCAGAATCAGCAGTAACATGTTGGCAAACGTCAAGGCAAACTTTGACGTGTGAAATAATAGATAATAACACTAACAGGTACTCAATACTCACAATAATAGACAGCAACAATATAAATGTAAGTATAATTGTATATTTACTGTATCTGATTGTTCCCATACAATCCTAGATACCTATAATAAAATATATCTCTAACTCTAACTCAACCTCATGTTCTTGTAGAAGAAAACAAATTGTTACCTCTCATTTACTTTTCACAAATTAGAAGGGCTGTTCAAGACAGCTCGGCAAAATAAAATAACTTTTTTCCCTTCAAAATGTTATTTTTCCTTTACCTCGCCATTTCCCCTGTAAAATGCTGTCTGGGCAGTTTCATGTGGGAAAATATGAAACCTTGAACATTTTAAGGAATGATGGGGCTGCAATACGGTGAACTGAACACTGAACAGCATGAGAAATGAAACCAGCAGGAACAGTTGAGCAACTGTAAAAAGATTTAATGCAAATGTAAAAAGGACCTACCTCACTCAATAATGTAAAAAGGTAGATTGATTTTATCTAAATTCAAGGGTTGGGTGGAAGAGATTGCCAGAGGCAATAACCCCAGCCTTTAGGTAGGACATTTACTTCATTCTCTTTTTATTTTAGTTCTTGTATCTTTTTGTTTTTCTTTATAATTTCATTGTATTTTACTGTATAATATATTTTTGTTCTACCTATTAAAGCTTACTATAATAATAATAATAATGGAAATCTTAATGTGATGTTTCAAATGAATTAATCAGCAAGTTACACATTAGTGTACAAACTGATATCAGTTAGCCATCAGACCATGATTTTGATCTTCATTCTCCATGCTCCAACAAAATCATTAGGATATGATTATTTTGTACTAGAGACAAGTGTATTTTAAGCAACCAAAAGATGTTTTCGAAAAATTGTCATTTCCTTATATTAGAAGTTTCCTAATTTATTTATTCCTGTATATAAGTACACTCAAACATCAACCGATTTCAGTACCTATACTAAACTTTACACAACAACTAAAAATCTAATTTAACTCCAAAACACCCTGAAGAAAACACGCAGTTTCAAACAGGTATACCTGCTTCATAATTAGGATTTGTTGCTAATATTCTAAATGAGAATGAATGTTTTGCTGAAATTTATTTTTGTTTTCCTCCAGTGAATTTATACCGGTGAAACTTTTAGGATCCCATTACAAAAGCCACTTTCCTTCTTATAAAAGACAGAAGCTTAAAAACATAAGCGTTTGTTCAGGGTCTAGTTTATAAATTCTGAGTCTCAAGAAACATTATATTATACCTACTGATAAACCAGATAATTTCATATTGGCTAAGCTGCAAGAATTTATTATGTATGATAAATTACCAGCCTACTGATAGATAGTAGGCAGTTAAAATGGTAATTTTTAGCTTAATATTTACCTAATCTCGATTTCCATTTGTTCAGCCCTGAATACCATGTTTTCAAGACATTTCTTTTGTTAGTTATTTAAATTATCTTATTAACTCTACCAAGTTGAGGGTTCTCTCAGTTTGTTTCTCATTCAAATGAAGACTTTATCTCTCTCTCTCTCTCTCTCTCTCTCTTGTTTCATCAGACGACAACACTTGAGATTATTTCCCAAGAACTTTCCTCAGGGATGACACCTGTGTGCTGCAATGGTTGGCAATTTTTTGTGCTCTTTTTAATAAGAAGGTACCTAACGTTATTTTGATACGAGTCATGTTATTGGAAAAAGGTGCGTACCTATGTAGGTACGTTAGAATAAAAGAAAGATCATTTTGAAATACCAGTTGAACAATGACCATATATTATTAACTAACATGATTATGTTGCATGGATCTCAAAAACCGTCTATTTTGTGTCAGACTCAGGATAAACATAAATTTAGTTTCAGAATCCCGTTTTATCAATAGAAGAAAGAAATCATTTTTATGTAGAGATAAACTTTTAAACGAAAAAATATCAAACTGTAAAATCATCCAAGTTTTTCAAACTCGAAAGAAACACACAAAAGTTTCATTTCAATTCGGGAAAAAAGTTACATTGTGAAAGCACATCTCAAAAACTTGAATGGAAAAGCGGAGCTCAGGCTCAGGCTTTGGAGCGAACAATTTTTTGCTTAGAAGTTTCACAAAAAGAAAATCTTGTGAAATACGATGACGTACCAGAGAAGAGAAAACCACAGTAAAAAGAGAAACGGAGAGAACACACGGAAACTGAGAAGTAAAAAATAAAGCAAAACATGGAATGCTAGAAGATAAAAGAACAATAAACAAAATATGATGAAGAAAGAAAAGCATTAAAAACAAAAAGAAAGATTGGTTTTTAATAACTTTTGCATTTGATTTTAATTCAGTACGATGAGCACGGAAATTGTTTTGAACAGGCAGTTTCATTTAAAAAGTATTGTGAATTTTCTAATAGAAATTGTTTGAGATTAATTCAATCGTAATAATTCATTCCAGGAAACTCACCAATGAAACACATACTAATGAATTCCAGAAATTTGTTCGAAACGCTCTACTCTTCCCGGCCTTGTCCTGTGTCAGCCTGTTTCATGATTAATAAAGGTTTGACTAAATATGAAATAATTTGTTCTAATTCTGTGTTGGGTGCCCATGGCTTCAACAGGTGCTCTGCTGTCTTTTGATAATCCCTGAATGAGGAGATATTTGTATTTAATTATTATTATGAAAGAATGTGTGATATTCTAACCAGTTTATCTCTCATGACTCATATCATGAGCAATGAGTGTATTCCACAACTTAATTATATCATGAGGTATGAGTGTAATTTACAACTTCCAAAGTTCAGACGCGGGTCACCTTCGTGTGAAGCCACGTTGACAACCGTATGTAATTTTGTGTACCGTTTATAATTTTATCTCCTAATTTCTCAGTATAAATATTATGCTTTCTCTCCTCATTCTGTCTTCATCTCTTTCTATCTCTTCATCTAGCGCTATCAGAATAGCTATGGGATATCTCAACAGTACTCCCATCGATAACATGTTACAAGAAACGAGAGAGAAATCAATGAAAGATAGAGCGTACTTACTCATAGACCGATTTATTTCAAAAACCATATCGATTCAAAGCGATACACTAAAAAAATTGAATGACCTAACAGTCTTACATCTGACTTCCAAAAAACTAAAAAATAGAGCAAGTCCACCCCTGGTTGAAAGCTACTGCAACCTAATTGTTTTCAATCCCCATGTATTCTCAAGTAAGAAACCTCCTCTATACCTATAGAACTATGATGTAACGCTCACTAAAGTGGAGCAAGGATGTGTGAGTCTCTATGAGTCCGCCCCTGAGTACGCTAAGGAGACGTGCTTTATGAACGAAGTGAAAGAAAAGTGGCCTCAATCCCATCTCATCTTCACCGACGGGTCAAAAACTGCTGAGTCCGTTGGAGCAGCCTTCTTTGACCCTGAACACAAATTTCAAAGCTTATTCAAAATACCTAAGTTTGCCACAATTTTCACTGCCGAAGCTCTCGCTATCCTGGAGGCACTGAAATATGCTGAATCCCTGGAAAAAAATGAAATCATCATCCTGTCTGATAGCAAAAGTTGTTTGGATAAGCTGAGCAACACCTCATCAGGTGCGTTAAGCTGACAGCCCACCAGAACGGATTTTGACCAAATAAGGCTCAACGTTTTGTGCTCGTTTTGTGCCGTTTTGTGCCAACAAAAGTTTATTTTGTACCCCTACCGTTCTCGAGATATAGACCCCCCCTAGGTGGGCTGCTAGCTTAACGTTAAGCTAGCAGCCCACCAGAACGGATTGAGTTGAGACTAGGTTTATTGGATTCGGCTCGTTTTGTGCCGTTTTGTGCCAAAAATATTTTTCTCCTGCGACCTTTCGTTCCCGAGATATTGACATTTGAAAAAGTCACTTTTTGGCGGGAAAATTTTTTTTCTTGGAATTTTCGGGATTTTTTTATACCATCGTTTTGTGCTCGTTTTGTGCTCCAACTTTTGTCATCAAAACTTTTTTTGTACCCCTACCGTTCTCGAGATATAAACCCCCCCAGGTGGGCTGCTAGCTTAACGTTAAGCTAGCAGCCCACCAGAACGGATTGAGTTGAGACTAGGTTTATTGGATTCGGCTCGTTTTGTGCCGTTTTGTGCCAAAAATATTTTTCTCCTGCGACCTTTTGTTCCCGAGATATTGACATTTGAAAAAAGTCACTTTTTGGCGGGAAAATTTTCTTTTCTTGGAATTTTCGGGATTTTTTTATACCATCGTTTTGTGCTCGTTTTGTGCTCCAACTTTTGCCATCAAAAATTTTTTTGTACCCCTACCGTTCTCGAGATATAGACCCCCCCCCCAGGTGGGCTGCTATCTTAACGTTAAGTAAGCAGCCCACCAGAACGGATTTAGTTAAGACTAGATTCATTCGATTCGGCTCGTTTAGTGCCCTTTTGCGCCAAAAATATTTTTCTCCTGTGATCTTTCTTTCCCGAGATATTGACATCTGAAAAAGTCACTTTATGGCGGGAATCAAGATCACCGTGCGTGTAAGCTAGTGTATCAGCCACAATGACCACTGTGAAGATTTTTTTATCTGACCTGGTTGTAGGATTTTCAATGGAAACTTTACATTTTACACAACAACACAATTGATTCCATTTGCTTTTAAAGTCCTAATTTTAGATAGTCAGGAAGATAGTTTTATCCTGTTTACTGAGATTCGTACCAGCTAACAAAATTTATCCTTCTTAGCCTAAGAAAGCACACACACATATACAGTATACACACCCACACAGCCACATACAAACACACACACGATTCCCACAGCAAATGGAGGTAAAACCCCCGTCCTGACTATCTCAAATCAGGACGTTAAAAGTGTTAAAACCAAATAGATATAATATGAAAGAAGCCTAGCCTCTTCCTTCCCAAGCGCTTTTATCATTTGTAGTGGTACCTGTCCGATGTGCATCCAAATGCACATTCGCAATATAGGGTTTGTAATGGTATCTTCCCTAGGTGCATTCAAATGCACAAACACTTTTCTGAACTCATGTTGATTTTAATCTTTAATGTGAACGGATCTTTACCACAGAGGTTTTTTCAAAGGAAGGAGAACTATGTGCGTTATTATAGGCGGGACAATTTTGTCTTGGTATGATAGCATTACCAAAAAAATGTACATTCAGATGCACATTGGGAAGGAAGAGGCTAGACATTAAATCTGGGCGTTCAATGTTCATTTAATCCTTTCACCACCGTTATATAGGTATCTGTGCCTATTTACGGACACGGAAATATTATTATACCCCACCCAGCCTGCGTTTGGCTAAAATACTAGCATCTCAAACTCTTCACCCCGCTGGACGTTGCCCAAATTCGTGATCTTACTAGAACCGGAGCATTCAACTTTACTGTCCGGGTAGCTCAGTGGTAAAGGCGGCACTCTGTGAATCCAGAGGTCGTGGGTTCGAAATCCAATCGGGACATGACAAGTTATCCTCCTATTTGGGAAATTTACCACTTACATAATAATAATTATGTCTTGGTCTTACTGCTGGAATAATAGGACTCTAGTAGTCTTAATCGGGCAGTATAAATAAGGCGATATTATTATTATTATTATTCAACGTGTCAGCGACGATGGCCTAATGGTCTTATATACGTAAAATTATGTCTAAGGATTGTGAAAAACAAACTCGTGGAGGGATTCTGACACAGGGAATAATTCTCTCGCTGTGATTGTGTGAAGAAAATCCCATGATTCCGTAATATCGCGGGATTTTCCAAGTTTTCCCACTTACATAAAAAGATCATCATAAATATTGGATCATGAACATGAAACTATAATATACCCTCTAGTTTTGATTTCTGCTTGAAGACAATTGTGTTTTTTGTTGTTGTTGTATTAAAATCTATTCAAATTTATTTCCATAGATTATTGCAAAGTGTGGGATAATTGCTTTAAGCAGTATCTACCATCCAACCAATGATCTTGCACAACTGAAAAACCGAATTAATTGGTAACCTACTTGAATAATTTTCAATTTACTCCCAAAATATGCAAATGGAAATTAAATTAATATAATATACCTAATTGTATTTATTCAGATTGGAATGTCACACTGGTTGATCTTTTACATATTGGTGCAATCAAACTCAAATCTGCCTGAACATCTATATCAGAGGTATATATTATAATTATAATTATGTAGGTAGACCATAAATCACGCGGGATACTTTTTCTGACACTTCGTTGGGGATATTTTTTTGGGGGGGACATTTGTGGGAAAAAACAGTATTTGTGGGAAAAGACAGTACTCCAGAATTCTTCCTTGTGTCAAATCCCCATGTAGAGTGAAGAGAAAATATAACGGCGGTTCATGCGTGTCTTGAAATATTATGAGGAATTAGTCTGGGTGAAAATTGGATTAAAGAGGAAAACTGAATAATTTTAATATCGCCTTATTTATAAGACTAATTAGTTCCATTATTGCAGCAGTAAGTGGTCAAATCCCCAAATGAGAGGGTAACTTGTCACGTTCCGGCTGGGTTTCGAAACCGCGACCTCCGAAATACCAGTAGACGCCTTGACCACTGAGCTACTGGGAACGACCACTCAGCTAACTTCGATTATAGGCGTCTAGAGAAAAGTTTAGAATTGATTCTAATAGCTCATTGACCTCTAGGTTCCAAATACATTGTCACTTTAGTATTGAGCATTTTCCCGATGCAAGATGGCGCCCACGATTGAAACCAAACAATCGAAAGTGCTAATATTGGCTTGTGATTTATCTCTGCTATTCACATTTTTTCTTCATATCATGTTGAAATCACTCCTCGGGCCAGTTTTGGATATTTTTAATGGCTTATAAAAAATTCTAAGCCCTGTTTACTGCGATTCGTAGAATTCTACGAATCTCAGTAAGCAGGATAAAACTTTCTTCCTGACTATCTAAAATTGATCTATTTTTGTGTAAAATGTAAAGTTTCCATAAAAAATCCTACAACCAGCTCAGATAAAAAAAAATCTTGACAGTAGTCACTGTGGCTTATACACTAGCTTGCACGCACGGTGACCTCAATTCCCGCCATAAAGTGACGGGAACGAAAGGTCGTAGTAGGAAAATATTTTTGGCGCAAAAGGGCACTAAACGACCCGATCGAATGAATCTAGTCTTAACTAAATCCTTTCTGGTGGGCTCCTTACTTAACGTTAAGATAGCAGCCCACCTGGGGGGGGTCTATATCTCGAGAACGGTAGGGGTACAAAAAAAGTTTTGATGACAAAAGTTGGAGCACAAAACGAGCACAAAACGATGGTATAAAAAAGTTCCGAAAATTCCAAGAAAAAAAATTTTCCCGCCAAAAAGTGACTTTTTCAAATGTCAATATCTCGGGAACGAAAGGTCGCAGGAGAAAAATATTTTTGGCACAAAACGGCACAAAACGAGCCGAATCCAATAAACCTAGTCTCAACTCAATCCGTTCTGGTGGGCTGCTAACTTAACGTTAAGCTAGCAGCCCACCTGGGGGGATCTATATCTCGAGAACGGTAGGGGTACAAAAAAAGTTTTAATGACAAAAGTTGGAGCACAAAACGATGGTATAAAGAAATCCCGAAAATTCCAAGAAAAAAAATTTTCCCGCCAAAAAGTGACTTTTTCAAATGTCAATATCTCGGGAACGAAAGGTCGCAGGAGAAAAATATTTTTGGCACAAAACGGCACAAAACGAGCCGAATCCAATAAACCTAGTCTCAACTCAATCCGTTCTGGTGGGCTGCTAGCTTAACGTTAAGCTAGCAGCCCACCTGGGGGGGGTCTATATCTCGAGAACGGTAGGGGTACAAAAAAAGTTTTAATGACAAAAGTTGGAGCACAAAACGAGCACAAAACGATGGTATAAAAAAATCCCGAAAATTCCAAGAAAAAAAATTTTCCCGCCAAAAAGTGACTTTTTCAAATGTCAATATCTCGGGAACGAAAGGTCGCAGGAGAAAAATATTTTTGGCACAAAACGGCACAAAACGAGCCGAATCCAATAAACCTAGTCTCAACTCAATCCGTTCTGGTGGGCTGCTAGCTTAACGTTAAGCTAGCAGCCCACCTAGGGGGGGTCTATATCTCGAGAACGGTAGGGGTACAAAATAAACTTTTGTTGGCACAAAACGGCACAAAACGAGCACAAAACGTTGAGCCTTATTTGGTCAAAATCCGTTCTGGTGGGCTGTCAGCTTAACGCACCTAGCAACAATCACACTTTCAAATGGAAATCCAAATCATCTCATCCTGGACATCCTGGAACAATACTCCCGACTCCAGAGGAAACAAATACGCGTCAGGTTCGTGTGGGTACGAGGTCACGCGGGTATCACAGGCAACGAGATAGTCGACAAGCTGGCCAAGGAAGCGGCTCAGAGTCCTGAGTCCCCCTATTCATATCCCCTACCAGCACAAGACTTACGAGCTTACACGGATATGAATCATGAATCACAATGGAGAGAGAATACTCGTATATCTAACTATACTAATAATAAGGGTCTCTTTTACAAAAGGAATTTTCCTATAACTAATAAAAAACCATGGTTTTCAAAGACCATAAACTGTAGGAAATATTTAGTTACCTTTAACAGGTTACGATGTAACCATGCTTTATGCACAGCTTACTTAAATAAAATAAATATTGCACCCAGCCCCCTGTGCGATGAGTGCTGTGAACGTGAGGACTGGGAGCACATTATTATGTGCTGCCCTAAGTATAAAATCGCCAGGAAAAAACTTTTCCAAAAAATTAGTAGTCTGTTGGAGTTGCCCTTCAACTATTCTTTGATCCTGCAGAACACTTCATGCTATCCGCATGTTTTCGGCTTTATTAGGGTCAGCAATCTATGTTGTTGACTTCCTGGTTAATAATAAAAAATAAAAAAAAATCAAACAAACGGGTTCAAACCCCGTTTTTTATATCTTTTTGTTACTCCATGAAGATGAAAACACTTTGAACTTTTACCTTTCTTTAGATGCCTATTGTTACTCTAATACCCAATTTTGTAGAACTTTGAGTGTATTATGTAATATGTATTTATGTATGTAATCTTTACTAAAAATAAAGTGGCTGTATGGGCTTATTTTTGGCCCACTGCCAATCTTCTAAAAAAAAAAAAAAAATCTCTTCATCTAATTCTCTGTCTCTCTTTCTTTTCCCCACTTACACCTGTTTATTGTTCTATATTCTTCTTTTCTCTGTCAATTTCTCTCTCCCTCCCTTGAATCTTACTCGCGCGTATTATTTTCTGTTGGGAAAGTTAAAAGTTTTCTTATTTGGAGAGTCAGAGAGGAAATCTTGAATCTCACGGCAAAATGTTTCATATTAGTTTTCTTTTTCAATTTTCATTTAAGAAAACTTTCTGTGTGTATTACTCTCACGGTGCTACTTCTACAGCTAGAGTTTCCTCTTCACGCCCCTAGTTAAGAAGTCTGGGGTTCGAGAGGAAGAAAATCTCTTTCTTTGTATAGGTCGTTCTTCACACCTCGGCCGAGGGTTATGATAACTTGGATGTTATTATAAAACATTAGATATCGAGGAACATAAAAAAAACCACAAGAAAGATTAAAAAGGATACAGATGGAAAGTTTGAGGAAAAGGAAAGGAAAAGTAGGTTAGGAAGAAAGAAAGATAAGAAATAGGAAGGAGAGAAAACAGAAGGTAAGAAATTCTGAACATCATACAGGGTGTTGTCAAAAAGATAGATACAAAAAAAGGAACTATTTACTATTACAAGAGATTATTACCAGCAAATTTCTGACATTTTAGGTACATTTTAATTTTTAGGAATAATTAATATAAATAAAAATCCTAACATATTTTTTTTTTTTTTTTTTGCTTTGATTGTGGCTTGTCTGAAAGATCAACCAAGTTCTGCTGGCTGTTCCCGGCTCCAATCAGGTTGGTTGAGGTTGATTTGAGTAGGTAGCTGGATTGTTTGCCTAACCAGTGTTGGTTGAAACTTCCGTAGTGAAATGATCATACAGTTAAAAACGAAGTTAAACTCAAAATAAACAAAACTAAATTCCATTGCAACACTGTATGCGAGTAGCACGGAGCGCAAGTTAGACTGATAGATACCAACAATAGAAGAGGATGCACTGTTTTGAAAGGTAGATATTAGTATATTGCTATCATTTTTCCGTAGTTTCAAGCGATTTTCTCCGTCTTTAACTTTCCGTGCTTGTCTTCCTGTTCCAAGTTTTTCTTCTTTTTCTTTACTTAGAATAATAAGGCAGAGAGAGAGGGAGAATACTGTGTATGTGTATTTTATTACTTTTTATAACTAGGTTAAACAAGTTTGGTTTAACTTGAATTTACAACAAAAGTTGATACCTATGTACTGTTATTTTCCTTGAGCAAAATGTGGAGACCTGATGTTGTCATTCTCAAAACCAAGTTGAATTTTTATCTGTTTATGTTAGGTATGAAATGTTTTAAGTCACAATTAATGGCATCAATTATTAAGTCACAAGACCTATAGTGCAAAGATAATTATGTCCATCAAACAAGCCATTCCTCATCACATTCAAATTTGAAATTATTATGACTCAAACCTCAATTTGGAGCTAGGTAATTGTGCTAATGTGTGAGTGAAAGTGTGCTTTGAGTCGAGTACTAGATTCTGTGTGTTCCAGGTACAACATAAGCCTCGGGGGTGCAGCTGGGGGGGCTATCTTGGGCGCCAGCCGAATAATATCCACCAGATAGCACCCCTTAACTAGCTGTTATTCAGCTCTTGTCCGGTAGACTAGCTGTTCTGGTAGCTCAGCGTCTGTCTATTAATCCACAAGTCGCAAGTTCGGGGAACGACAAGTTATCCTCCCATTTGAGATTTTGACCCCAATACCAATAATACGTCTTTTAGTCTTACTGCTGGAATAATGGGACTAATTATAGTACTAATCAGGCAGTTTAAATAAGGCGATATTATATGTATAATATACCCGGGGCAAAAAAAAGTGCAGATCTTTACACTTGTCTGTAACGACAGAAAAAATATTCTAGACTTGATGAAAATAACGAACGAGGCAGATGTTAGTACCTACTCCAGATTGAATAATTTATTATTATTATTAATAAAACTTTTTGAGGCCTCGGAAAAACTTTTTCATTTAGAAAATATAAACATTAATTATTTTTTAGTCATTAATAATGATGAATGTAAAAAAGAAATAAGGCATTCGTATAACGTAACTTTATTTCATTCGCAGTATTTTCTGTTCAATAAATTTTAATTACGACTGTATACCAGTGTCGCCATGCGAAATCCGTATAATAATAAATTCCAAAGGGATAGAAATTATTGTAGGTAATTACTTAATTAATCATTTATAAAATCAACTTCACGAAAACTCAGTTATTGGTGTTCTTACACTGTACGTCTCTACACAAAGGCCATAAAATGTAGTTTCTATAAACGGTGATTTTGAGCTCATGTAGTAAATACCTCCTACTATATACCATAGGTATAAGATGTCATAGGAAACACCACTAAACGACTAGGCATAGTAGGTATAGCTATGATAAGTTAGAAGTAACTTTAAAGGGATTGATGTGATGGTAATTTAAAGTTAAAAGGACTCACTAGAAAAGCGCTGCGTCATTTACAAATAAAATGAATACATGTCACTATGTTGGGAGAAAACATTCATGACGTCACTATCCTAGAAAACCCTCACCCCCCAAACACAGATGGTCTATTCATAAACAAGCTTCTCGTCAACCACTTTCCAGACTTCCAAATAGAATTAGAAATTCAAATTGCAAACCTTGGATTCAGGAAGAATAGAGAGGAGGAAAACCTGAGTGGGTTAATCTAATAATGGGTGGCTGAGTGTGGGTACGGTGCGGGTTGTGCGGTGTCCTTGGGAGTATATAGGGTTATAACAGATACTTACTATACTTTCCGTGTCCATGAGTGATGTCGAGGTGGTAATATATTTTTAATTCCGTGTCCGTGAGATAGGTATTGATACCTAAATCACGGTGGTGAGAGGATTATATGGACGTCCAGATCCAATGTCTAGGCTCCTTTCATGTCCATTGATTCTATTTGGTTTTAACGTCCTCACTCGAGGTAGACAGATCTGGGGTTTTACCCTCCATTCGCTGGGAATCGTACCAGTAGCCTATTCGAATATACTGCCCAGATTCTCCGAATCTCCTTTTCTCCGTTTGAACCGTCAAATATCGTTTAAATATCGATATCACAGAGTGCAATCGGAAAGTGAAAGAGGGAGTTGAAATAGCTGTTCTGCGCATGACATTACGTCAAATTGCCTATACTTCCAATGCTAACAAATCTCGATTTCTCTTTCCTTTTCAATTTCTGTTCGAATAATATTTTTTGGGAAAGTCAAACGGGGAGTAGAAAGGGCGCGTGATTTTTAAAAAAATGACTTCGAAACGGAGATTTAGGGCAGTAAAATGGTCGAAATTCGGGAAGAATAATTTCACTCCCCCAATTGGTTTTAAACAACCCTAATGGTAATTACTCGCCATAATTACTTATTATAATTATTAAATAAGTAAAAGTATGTCATTTTATTAACATATTATATCATAGAATATTATTTTCCGTCTTTTTTAACGCAATAATTCCTTTAATTGAGAGGTCGTTGTTTTCGAAGATTTCCAGCCTAACAGCCGTTTCCATAGCTATATTGCTATATTTTACTATTCTTTACAATTATTTTTACCTTGGTAGTCATTACTGCGCACTCTGAAACGAGAATTATTTTATACTTAACTAGGGGTTTAACCGTACTTAGCAGCGGAATTTTTGTTACATCTAACTAGTCGTCTACCCGTACTTCGTAAAGGGATTTTTTTTTAATATACTAATCCGTTCTCCTTCAAGATATTATTATTTACGTTTTTTAACTAACTAACCATTTACCCATATTCTGCAACGAAATTTCTCTTATACCTAACTGGGTGTCAACCCGTGCTTCGCAATGTCATTCATTTTTAAATTAACTAGAGTTTTACGTTCTTCGTAAAGGAATTTATTTTACGTTTTACACCCAACGAGTTATTTACTCGTACACTGCAACGTGGTTTCTTTATTACCGAATTAGTCGTCTACCCGTGCTTCGTAGCAGGTTTATTATTTCCGTTATTTTTTTTAAATACTTTGTATACCTTACTAGCCGTCTACCCGTACTTCGTAGGAGGTTTATTATTTCTGTTTTTTTTTTTTAAATACTTTGTATATCTTACTAGTCGTCTACCCGTACTTCGTAGCAGGTTTATTATTTCCGTTTTTTTAATACTTTGTATACCTTACTAGCCGTCTACCCGTAATCTGCTACAAGATTCATCTTATGCCTAACTAGTCGTCAACCCGTACTCTCTACTACAACATTTCTCTTATAGCCAACTAGTATTCTACCCGCACTTTGCTACGGGATTTTTTTTATTATACTTTGTATACCTTACTAGCAGTCTACCCGTACTCTGCTACAGTATTTCTCTTATAGTTAACTAGTCTGTAACCTGTACTTTGCAGTGGGATTCATTTTCAAATAAAGTAAACCTTAATTTTAAGCGCTTCGTAAGGGAATTTATTTGACGTTTTACACCCAAAGAGTAGTTTACCCGTACACTGCAACGTGATTTCTTTATTACCGAACTATTCGTCTACCCTAACTTCGTAGTAACTAGTCGCTAAGCCGTACTTTCTTACGGGATTTTTTTACTAATACTTTGCATCTCTTACTGGCCGTCTACCCATACTTGGCTACAAGATTTTTTTTAGAGCTAACTAGTCGTTAACCCATACTTTGATACGGGATTTATCTTATGCCTAACTAGTCATTAACCCGTAAAATACCGATTTTCCTGCAGTCTAGATTGTACAAAAAATATCTCTAGTCCGTCTGATTTTCTGCACAAAACAACGAGCTACATTTATTCACATTTCCCTGTAAATACTTGAACAGAACAAAGCGGTCAAGGGGACCAACTACTTCATAGGTCGCGGGTTCAAAACCCAACCGATGCCGAGATATGACAAGTTATATCCTCCCATTTGGGATTTTCACCATATAATACGTCTTCTGCTTACGCTTACTAACAATGGGACTCATTAATGAGTCCCATTATTAGGACTAATTAGTCCTAGTCGGCCAATATAAATAAGGCGATATTATTATTAAAGCACAATATACCTACGCGTATTCACTTGTCTCAGTAAATATTTGAAGACGTGATGCTACCCACTAAAAATTGTGACATAAGAACACAAATAATTCTTATCTTATCTTATCTTAAATGGGATCTATTGAATTACTTCTCGCCCATCAGAGGGAAGGCATATTACGGGATGGTCAAGCTACAACATAGACCACAAGCGTCATCAGTAGCTGCTGTTTCATTGCTACGAAATCCAAAATGCTGTAAAACCTTCTTGTTCTTCTTATTTTTCTTCTTCAAAAAATTCCCCCTTTAAAGTACAAGGTAAATGTTCGTTAGGTGAATTTAAAATTTCCTAATTTAAAGTACGTGGTGACGACTCGTTAGTTATGGAAACATTAAGCCCGTTGCACAGTAAACATAAAATTAAATTCAATATTTAGTTGCGAATTACAATTTGACAGCTATTTGGTTTTAAAAAATATGCGAGCCAGCGTCGATGGCATGTTGAATACACCGGTTCCCTTCAGAACACCGAAGTTAAGCGACATCCAGCGAGGTTAAGACTTGGATGGGTGACCATTCAAATTCTAATTCTCGTGACGCTGGCTTTTCCCGGCCCCACTCAGGCTGGGTGAGGTCAATGTGAGTAGCAGGTTTGTGAGTTTCCTGCGAATGGAGGGTAAAACCCCCGTCGTGATATGACCATGGCAGTTGAAAGCGACGTTAAACCCCACTTAAAAAAAAAAAAAAAAAAAAAAAAAAATATGCTGTTACAAAGTACGGAATAACATCAGATCTAGTTAGGTATAAATCTTATAAAAAAATACCTACTACGTTGCAAAGTATGGGTTGACGGCTAGTTTGCTATGAAAAAATTCCCGTTGCAAAGTAGAGGGTCACTACTATTAAGAGGGCACAATATTTACCAGTATAAAATCAAGAAAAAATTATAAAAGATAGAGTATTATAAAAAATTTATACATATATAAATAAGTAAATGATACTAGTGTCCTGACTAAAGGGCGTATAAAAAAGGTATAAAACCCGAAAAAAAAATCCGTAGCGAAGTACTGGTTGACCGCGAGTATGCTATAAAAAATATGCCGTTGCAAAGAACAGGGTATCACATAGTTAGGTATGAAGCGTATATAATACTCCGTTGCGAAGTACGGGTTGATGGCTAGTTAACTATAAAAATTATTCTGTTGCAAAGTACGGGGAAACATCTAGTTAGGTATAAAACCTATAAAGATAAATACTCCGTTGCGGAGTACGGTTTAGCGGATTGTTGGCTATAATATATAGCAGAATTATAGGATTTTTTCCCTTACCTTTAACATCGTAATATTTTATTTTATTTTGCTTATAATTCCGCCACTGGTCGCTGCTCACATTGACACAGTTACTCATTTTTCATCATGGAGTATGAGTGGATGCAAGTACAGTGCACAAAAATACTGCTCTGCTGGGGATCGAACCCAGGGCACCATGCGTGCAATGCCTAACGCCTAGCGCGCTAACTCACTCCGCCACGGTGACGTCAGTGACTACATTGAAAAGGAGAATCGGGGATTTGGAGAAGTATATTCGAACAGGAATCACTCCCTTTTTGCGAAACGGAGAATTGGAGAATCGGGGAGTGGGCAGTATATTCGAACAGGCTACAGCTACCCACATTAACCTCACCCAGCCTGGGTAGGGCCGGCATTGGTCAGCCTCACATGTTCGGAGGGAACAGAAGTTTCTGTGCAAAAAGTCTGCTCCAACCGGGAGTCGAACTCAGGATCTCTGGACTACGGGCAGTAGTCACAACCGTTACGCCACGGAGGCTGGCTGTCGAGGTGGTGGAAGGATTGATATAAGTGAGCCCTTTGGACGTCCAGAACCATTGTTCTGGGCTCTTCTCGTGTCCAGTGTGTAGTATGTTGAAATGAAGCACTTAAAACTGAATTTTTTTAAAAATATTTCTCAAAATTTGTTAGGTATTTCGCCCACTATTTCGTCATGGTCCCTTATTCTCGCCACATAAACCACAAGTGAGCATTTGCTTCCAGGTCAGGAATTTTGATGTACAAGGTTAGAAGATAATTATCTGCAATGCAAGAAGCAGATAATTTATTAACTCTCAGGCCTTCATCTTTTCCCGAGCCCCAGTAACTGCAGACGTTGGCTTTTTGTAAGGGAACTTCACGATTCGGCCCAAACTACCTGAGTAGACCTTTTCCATAACCCGATTCGTCCCAAAACAGACTATCAAGTTTTGATCCCATACAAAAAATCCCACTTTTATTCCAACAAAAAATCCCACTTTATTCTACCAAAAAATCCCTTTAAGAGTATAGAAACACTGCCCTGACAGAACTGAGAACAATGGCGATGTTCACCTATTAGGAGGACATGCCTCAAGAATATAGTAGGGTTAGGGATAATACATAGAAGGCAATGCCTCAGGTTTATAGTAGGGTTAGGTAAGATACATAGAAGGCCATGCCTCAAGAATATAGTAGGGTTAGGTAAGATACATAGAAGGCCATGTCTCAAGAATATAGTAGGGTTAGGTAAGATACATAGAAGGCCATGCCTCAAGAATAGAGTAGGGTTAGGTAAGATACTTAGAAGGCCATGCCTCAAGAATATAGTAGGGTTAGGTAAGATACATAGAAGGCCATGCCTCAAGAATAGAGTAGGGTTAGGTAAGATACACAGAAGGCCATGCCTCAAGAATATAGTAGGGTTAGGGATAATACATAGAAGGTCATGCCTCAAGAATATAGTAGGGTTAGGGAGCCATGCCTAATACATAGAAGGCCAAGGCCTGATATATGTACATAGAAGGTAATTTTGTAATTTAATGTTGATTATAAAAAATCCCTCAATTTGTACGGTACTTAGAATGTTGTACTGGGCCGAATCGTTCGGTGTCTTTTTTTACCTGAAATCGAAAACCTTTTTCATAAACCTTTTTGGGCCGAATCGTAATGCGCCCTTTTGTAAAACCACAATATTAGTCTGCCATAAAACCTGAAGCTCGGAGCTCAATTTGGGATTTTCTATTTACATTTATTTGTATGTTACTTCCGAGCATACCAGGCATACCTATACCTACAGATATCGGATTTTTTTGTATTATTCGTTTTTTTTTTTTTTTTTTCTTCTTCCTCATCTTCCTCTTATTTTTTTTAACTTCATTGTGAGGTCAAATAATAATAAGAAAATTCTTACCTTATCCCGAAATACCAAGGGAAATTTCAAGTGCCCAAAAATCTTTCTCCCTCTCCTCTCTCTTTCACACATACACTCACCCCGTGATCTAGAACTGATATGAAAATCCTGAACCGCAATAAATAACATAGCCGAATAGAACATAGTAGGTATATAATACTTATATGTACGTAGGTATGATAATATTTATGTAGATATTTGGGTTAACTAAAATTCCACCAATATTTATTTCCTTATTTTAATCTTTCCATTAAAAATAAATTAAATTATGGAGCTCTCCATTTCCCATTCCGGGCGCCATTTTTGTGGCTAACCACTAAATTATTTTATTCCGGTTACGTTTTCCTTCCCCCTTTTATCTCTCTCTCTCTCTCTCTCTCTCTCTCTCTTTCCTCCTCCCCTTGCACTCACTATGTCTTATGCCTTGCCTACTTTCCCACCCTTTCTTACTGACCTTATAAACATCTTCTCTTAGTTTTATCTTTTCTTGGCCGTAATACCGAGTAGCTTAATCCAATACTTCTTCCTGGGGCAATGAGACTTTGAAATTTCTAAAGTAAAGTAGAACGGGGATCATTTTCATCTGACAATAATCTCCTTGATCTTCTAGAAAAAATATTTATTCGTTTTTTTAAAAGCCCACTTTTCTGAGAAATAACTGTATGAGTGAAGAAGATATTATCTTAAATATTATCAACATAGTGTAAAAATATTTTCAAAACCGTGTGTTTAAAAACAATGGAAGCTCTGTTTTCTTGGAGATAAAAAAAACGCTATCCGAATTATATAACTTCTAAAGTAAATGACAAAAGGTCAGTTACAGGTTATGTTATACATCACAAGGCTAGGAAACCTATATTAGGAGGATCAGTTTTAATTATACATAATATGTATTATTTTACGAGTATATTATAACTTTTAGTCAAGTATAATAGTGTTATATAGCTACCCCGGCAGCCCTAGTCCCTTTTTAGGGTGGAACTCCTGAGGAGTCTAAGGACACCTGTGGGTCGAATCCTTGCTAATGATACGATTGTATAAAATAATGTTTTCGAAGTTTTTTAAGGGTTCGCCTTAACAAGGTTCCCACAATATTATTGTGGCATAACTCTCCCAACCTCTGAAAAATTGGAAGAAATATTTTACTTTAAGATACTGTTCATGTTGTGCTGTTTCATTATAAATTTAAAAAAAAAAACTATCTAAATTCAACAAAAAAATTGAAGCATAATAGCATTATTCTAAACTGTTTCTAGTAAAATTAAAAAACTACCGATTAGCTGAACTTACTATCTTCATTCTCTAAAGTCTAAAAAACAATGTTAATTGAATGGGTGAGTAGAAGAACCAGGAATGTCAAAAATCGATTTTTTTTTTTTTTTTTTTTTTTTTTTTTTTTTTTTTTTTTTTTTTTCGTAGAATAAGAAGGAATGTACTCTTTTCTATCATCTCTGTGAATATGAAGGAGAAATACCCCTTAAAAGTATATTTTTTTTTTTTTTTATTTTAAAGTGGGGGAAGCATACTCATTATAGCATGATAATACCACTCTTATTTTTGCTTTCCTGAAAAGTCGATTTTTGACATTCCTGGTTCTTCTACTTACCCATTCAATTGTTAGGAAAATGATGCAAAAGAAGTACTGTTCTGGTGGCGACCAACAAGTACCCTCCCCCAATGTAAAATTCCTAACTTGTTAACCTCATCACTTCTTGGATGTGTTCGTATCCATGCCTGATGTGGGCGATGTGGTACCTGATGCCTCGCCGTATCTCCCTTCCGACTTTTCCTTTCCGAATGCCACGTTTAATGAATTTTACCAAGATAAATAAAGTAAGTAACTTTCTTTTCGCCCGAAATTATTTAATTTGTATTCAATGCAAGACTCAAGGATTTTACTTCGAAAGAAAAAAATCCTGCTTCGACTTTCTTTCCTCACCACCTCTCTTACCTTTTACGAAAAAAACAGAATGATGATTATTTTTCGCCGAAAAAAGCAAAAGTTAAATAAAAAAGTTCCAAGTCTAAATATCAGCGAAAACTTTAATCCTTGATCTTATTCTGAAGTTTCAAAAGTTTGGAGATTCCCTATCAGAATGAGTTAGGGCTCCTGAGGGATACCAATGAGCAAAGCTCCCCTAGGCTCTATGTCTTGTTGTTTAAGTCTCTCCTCCACCCCTTTTCTGATCTTATTGCAACAAGTGTAGGGGCCAATGTGTGCAACTATGTAGGGGCCAAAGAGTCAATGCTTTATGACTTTCTTCTTAGAATCATAGCTTTAAGCTCAGTCTATTGAAAGTTCCCGACTGAAGAAGTTTATCTTACAAAAGCCGTATTTTTCTTTCTAACCAAAGTGGATGCAACTGGAATAAAATGAACAAACTGGAAGCAAGTCATTTTCTTTTGGAAGAGAAAAAATGTCTTCCAGTTTGGTTAACCAAACTGGAAGAAGTAAATTATTGCTTTCAGTTCTTTTATAGGTTAAGTCCATTGTTTATCTTTAAAAGTACCGAAACGCATTTTGCTTTCACGAATAGTGGGGAAACTAAACTGGAAATATTTGAAATAAAATGGAAATATTTGGAAATACCGAACCTGGAAAAAAAATATCCAAAAGAAAAATACCCCTAAACTAATCTTTTAGACATACGAGCATAAGACATAAGATGAATACAATATTTGAGTCAACTTTTAGTCTAACAATGAAGTAAGTATCTAGCTCTCAATCGCGGAGTTATACTTTCCGGTTCTGACCCGGTTTATAATACCCTCTGTTGATAATATATCCTCTATTGATAATATATCCTCTGTTGAATAATATCCGAGCCTGTTGCATCGTGCTACCATTCAATAACGTAAAATACTTCGAGTACCTAATAATATGCATTCTGCTATCTGAACTACTGGCTGGAGTCCCCATTCTTCACAAAGTTAAGCAATAAAGGAGCTTACTTCTAGCTTTCTTCCAGGAATTCCAAAATATTATTCTGAAAGCTTTTCATATCCAAGCTCAATCTGAATTACTGATACAAGTTGTTCTTTTCCTAGGGTAAACTTCAACACCAAGCGTTATTTATTTTGTACTATGTACGCAAATGAAAATTGTACATATTAATTCTGAAATTCCAGAAGCAAACTACTAATTCACAAAAGTTAGAAAATGCTCATAACTTTCTTCTATAATAGTGATTACCGTGGCGCGAAGTGAAAAGCTCACTCAGATGGTTGGGTGGAAATTTTTCTACTCTGTTCTTCGGGTGTCTGGAGTTCACTTATACCTCGTGAGGAAAAATTAGGCAGCGATGGAATTACCAACTAACAAGATAATGTAATATAGTACTACTTTCTATGAAAATTCATCACGGCAAATTTTTTAGCAATCTTGAGATTTGGAAGAAGTTATTTTACTTTGTTATACTATATTACAAATGTAGTCACTGTGGCAGAGCGAGTTAGCGCGCTAGGCATTGCACACATGGTGACCTGGGTTCGATTCCCAGCGGGGGAGGATTTTTTCTGCTCTGTACTTGGATGTTCGGGGTCAACTCATACCTCGTGAGGAAAAATGAGTAGTTACTTGTATGAGTAACGACCAGTGGCGGCATTACCAGAGTAAAAAGAAATTAATGTAATAGAATAATTCGAAATGTAAAGGAGGCTCTTAGTATGCTGCGCTACCCACAAAAATTGTGAAGAGGCCTTGTGCTTCACCACAAAGAAATTCGTACACATACTATATTACAAATGTATATAAGCTGCGAAAGCAAACTGTGTTTCACAAATCACGAATTTTAATCGCTCGAGGCAACTATTCGCAGCAAAATATAGTCCATGTTATATTTTGCTTTTCTTTTGTGTCAACACATTAATAAGCGTCAAGGGTAGAATATTGTTCTCCCAAAAACAACTATCATGTACTTGGTAAAATTTCTCAAATTAGGTATCATGTACCATTAAAAAAACTGCAGGTAAAAACCAAAGTGTTGAAACAAAAGCTCCTCTTCCTGGTCGCTAATTAATATTAATCATCACCAGGTTGAAAGCTGTTCTCCATTGTGAGTCTAATGGAACATTTTAACTTTCATAAATACATATAGTTACCTTGAGCAGGAAACATATCACGAGAATTACATACATAATTAAGTATTTATGATCGTGGAAAAAGTTCCCAAGTTTTTTTTTTTTTTTTTTTTTTTTTTTTTTTTTGACGACTTCAGGTCGCAGGAACCGAATGTCTATTTTAACTATGATTTCTTTCCCTTTATAATAGACGTATCTTACATTTAATAATATTGTGAAGATAATATAATAGACAAATCTATCTCGAGAAAAATATGTTTTAACTGACTTGTAAAGTTTGAACCGAAGTTAAGCGACATCCAGCGAGGTTAAGACTTGGATGGGTGACCATTCAAATTCTAATTCTCGTGACGCTGGCTTTTCCCGGCCCCACTCAGGCTGGGTGAGGTCAATGTGAGTAGCAGGTTTGTGAGTTTCCTGCGAATGGAGGGTAAAACCCCCGTCGTGATATGACCATGGCAGTTGAAAGCGACGTTAAACCCACAAAAAAAAAAAGTTTGAAGCAATTCTGTATACTGCTCTTTTCTTAGTCGTGATGGTTTGGGTCATACACATACTTGTAGGTTCAATCTATAGATATGTACCTTTGTACCTACGTGTTCAGATAAAATGACTGAGGAAATGAGTATTTAAGACGGAGAAGTATTGTCATTGAAAAATGTCCATACTCTAAGCACTGTTTTAAATACCCTTTTTTAACTACTGTACAAATAATTTTAAATAGTAAAACATATAATGATATACCTACCTACTCAGAAAGCTATGAAAAATGCAAAAAAACATTGTAGGGTCATTTTCTTACGGACTCATTTATGAACGTACACAAGTTTTTGAAAGCATGGCCATAAACTCCCTCCTAATTTAACCGCCCGTAATAAACGGACAGGGTTGTAAACCTGGTGTGGTAATAAAATAGAGTGCCTAATGCTAAACCGAAGAAGCTCTGAGGTGAGGTGGCGAACACATTAAGAGCCTCTTTCTAGTTTTAACTTTACAACGAATTTCTTATGTTTCGAAGGAATCTTACAAATGGTGGAGTTCAGGATGGTATGCCTGATGGTCGTTCTTATTGTTGGTAATTTTCCTGATAGTTCAGCAAATAGATGATTACTGATTTACAAATTTGTTGTACAATCCTGACATACAATTAGTCTTATAGTGTCCAAGGATTTTATTGAATACAAAATAATTCAGGTCAATTAAACTTTCGAGCTTACCTGAAGATATCGTAAGTTTATTTTCATGATAAACGACAACTAACCTCCTAGGAAAATGAACTTTTTTAAGATTTTTAAAAAAATATACAATATACAAATATTTATTATACCTATGTACATTTAACGTAAATTGAATATTTAAATAGATCACCTTGGAGAAAAATAAAGAAGGTCTTGTCAATTATTGAAGATTTATTTATTATGAAGTTCTCATTAAAAAGTTCCCTCAGTCGACCCCAGTTGGACTTGAGATTTTGTATACCTATATATTATTTACCAACATTAGAACTGCACAAGTGCATACACAAGTCAGGTATAGGTGTGTGGCATCCAATCCCACAAATTGCTTTCACTCAAGAAAGCATAACAGATGGGAGGTACATGTGGATTAATGAGGAGAGTGCCTGGGTGCTCACAGCTTTCCATATTCTGGATTAGAGAGAAAGCGTCAGAACCACGGATATAAGTGGAACGGTAAGACGATCAAGCGAGCGAAGGAAATCGAAAAGAAAAGACAGAGAGAGAGAGTAAGCGTGAAATTTCAACTCTCGACATTTCTCGTGTAATATAAGAAAAATTGAGAGAAAGGAAAAGCACTTCTCTCATTTTAACAAGCAAAAACGATCAGAGGAAAAAGAATAGAAGAAATGTGAAACCTGAGGTGGAAGAGGGACAGGGGAGGAGCAGCTGTATGGAAGAAATTAATGAAATAATTCCTCTCACACTATTGAAGCCTAGAACTGTACAGTGTTGTCTTGAGAGACACTCCTCCACGGGTAGGATTTACAAAATGGTCAGGCAAAACGGTAGTTTCGCGGAAAACGCCTCTAACGAAACAGTGCTTTGTGTGTAACGGTAAACATAGTTTGTATGTATTTTGTTTTGTCGCCTTGCGATAAAAAATTGTCATTCATTTTTCCATTAAATATCAAACACCTCGGCCGAGGTGTGAAGAACGCCTATACAAAGAAAGAGACAGCCCGGCAGAGTGTAAGGTTACGGAAAACATAGTTCCCATGCATTTCATGTACTTTCAGCCAGCGAAAAGTGCAACATGAATTTCAAAAATTGCGATTTTTATTGCAGAAATGGACTCTACGTTGAAAAATAAATTGATTTGACTTTTTTTTTGGCTTCCTAGGCCAACGGGAACCCTATTTTCGAGACCCCCCAACAATCGTGAAAGACATGAAAAGATTCATAATTTTTTTTTTTTTTTTTTCTGTTTTTTTTTTCATACGGATCCTTTGAGACCCGACTTCGTGTCTTTAACTTGGCACTGAAGATTAAGTGAGGTGCCTAAAGTGATCAAGAAATAATGGAGATGAGCCCGGACCAAAAAAAAATTCTAAATTAGAAGCGGGCGGCCCATTTGGGCGGCCTCGGGTTTTGGGAGCCCAAATCGGGAATTGAAGGATAATACTAATCTTGAGTGGTATCAAATGAAAGATCTTGATGAGCAGATACCAAATTTATTGATTTTATTCCTTCATCCGGTCCACTGGGTGGCACCTGGTGGCCTTTTCATTTTCTTCGGCGGGTAGGTACCTTCGAATCCTTAGCTTAGTGGTCAGATCTTGGCCAGTATGTATTTTTCGAGATGACCTCGCTCTCTCACTGCAAATTTTTAATGTTTAAGTTTCCAAGTATTAATTAAGTTAGTTCATTTTCCGTCCGTTTCTTTAGAAGATAACTTTGTCTATTGGTAGCATGCTCGACCTGCCACCCAGTCAGCATGGGTTCGAGTCCTGGCGGGGACGAAATTTTTTAGCTCTATATTTTCAATTTGGGCTTAACGTTGTTTTGTTTTTCCGATCTTAATATTTGATCTTCATGAGGACCCCATTACCCTCGCGAGGAAAATTTTAGTAGTTGCAGAATTGGCCAATGACCTGTGGCGGCATTACGAGATTGATTTTGGACAATCATGGTTGGATGGGGATAAAATTTGATGAATTAGCTCTCATAATGTCGATGCTACTCACTAAAAATTGTGACAAAGTAGTGACTTTGGCCAAGTGGGTAGCATACTAGGTTTGCACGCACGATGACTTGGGTTCGATCCCCTTCAGGGAAGTTTTTTTTTCTGTCCATTATGTCCGGGGTACACTCATACCTCGTGAGGTATTGATAAGGGACGTCACCACCGAGTTCTCTCCCGCTCATGGTTTTATCAACACCAAATTGTCTCCCGTCGCGTCACTTGCATTTTTACCTAATTTTATACCTACATAGTTTAGGCCTAGCATAAAAATTATAACCCTATGATTTATTTCCCTAACCCTATGATAAACCCAAGGCATGGCCTTCTATATATATTATACCTAACCCTACTATAAACCCGAGGGTTTGCCTTCTATGTATTATCCCTAACCCTACTATATTCCTGAGGCATGGCCTTCTACGTATTTTACCTAACTCTACTATACACTGGAGCCATTGCCTTTCATTAGTTAGAGATTTTAAAGATTTCCTTATAAAAGGCCGATTCTTTTATAAAAATGATAATTTTATAGCATGGTCTTATTTCCGGGAGAGATACTCGTGGTGACCCCTGCAACAAGCCGGAGAGAATTCGTGTAAGAAAAGGTCAACGGGAGAGAACTCATTACCTCACCTTGATAAGGTGATTACAAATTAAATTCTTTGGCATTTGTAAATCCAGGTGTTTTAGTGTCCCTCATATGAGGCTCCGAGGTCTATTTAGCATTGAAAGATAAACCTAATCATGTGGAGTATAGAATCAAAACGTATAGAATCATTGCAAATTTATATATTATTTACTCACTTTGGGGACTCAGGGGGCCAAATCTGTGATCCAAATACATATTGACCTTAGAAAAATTAAATACGTACTGCTAAAACTTTATCTTAAAAAAAAGACAACTTGGTACATTCACATTTTCCCAGCTTATTTACTTTTGTTATTCATAATGTTTCAGTAGTGTATGAACCTATATTTTCGTACAAAAAGAACTGATATCCCCCCAAAAACACCACTTCGTGGTTAAAAAAAGAAGAACGCCTCACTCAAAAGAATGATTATAATTAGCTAAAAATAAATGATATCAAATTGAGAACACCTTACCCCCTCTCTTTCTATATCTCTGCACTCCTCTCTGAATTTATTCCTCTTATGTTTATCTTTCTTTATCCTTTCTAGGGTCATCCCAAACTTGATTTCTCTTTAAATTTACTTGTTGCACGGCAATAAAAAATGGTGGTCGCGGTGTAATTTTCTCGATTCAATTCAAATAAGTTCAGAAAAATCATACTCCGACCGCCATTTTTTATTGCCGTGCAACAAGTAAATTTAAAGAGAAATCAAGTTTGGGATGACCCCTAGAAAGGATAAAGAAAGATAAACATAAGAGGAATAAATTCAGAGAGGAGTGCAGAGATATAGAAAGAGAGGGGGGTAAGGTGTTCTCAATTTGATATCATTTATTTTTAGCTAATTATAATCATTCTTTTGAGTGAGGCGTTCTTCTTTTTTTAACCACGAAGTGGTGTTTTTGGGGGGTCTACGGATACACACAGAATGAAATTGTTTCTTACTAGCCTGATTAGAAATCACCAAAACCTGAAAACCTGTGCGTCACACAATCACATTTATGACGGGCCTACAATGAACTAAGAAAAAGAGTATACTAATTCTAACTTTGCGCTTTTCCTTGTACTCATAGTAATAATAATAATAATAATAATAACACTCTTTAGTGGAAGGTAACCACCAGGCGAGGTTAAATCTCAAAGCATTTTCTACCACCTAACCCTCAGAGTCTTTGAGATTCGGGTGAGATTCGAACCAACGGACCCCTACGTTACCTGGATTACCAGACGAGCGCGTTACCCACTTGACTACCAGTGCCCATAGTACCCTGTACTCTACTCCCCATTTATTAATCTTACTTGATGGTTTGAGATTACGTCGGCGGATGAAAAGCGGAGCGGGGAAAGACGAGAATATTTGAGAAATCATTTGTAACACTCAGAACAGTATGTTTCGAATAATATACACGTTGCCACCACCACAAGGTGCAGCCATAATGTGGGAGGTGTTGTGGAAGATTTGAAGGAAAAATAATATGGAGCATAAAGAAAAAAGTGGAACATTTATTGTGAAAAGTGTTATGAAAGACTTGATAGAAAGTGTACACAATGTGGGAAACGGAGGATGAAGCAGTTGCAAAATGTTTCCTGGTAGAAGGTGTTTGAAAGTTACAAGAAAAATAATAAATTGAAGGAAGAGTGTAGTTTCTGATAAAGAAATGTTAAAGGGAAAATCTTGAAAGGATATTAATAAAATATAATGAAAAAAATATTAATCAGAAAAGTATAAGTGGTGCTTTATTTAGACTGTCAGTGCAAGATAGGTAGTCCGATTATGCCCACAGTTTAACAAAGCACCTTTTTATTTATTTAATTTAATATTTGATACAAATGTAATATCATACAAAAAAAAAAAAAATCTTACAAAGTTATATACCTACCTAGTATAATTATATAAATACGATAAACCTTCACTGGACTTGTAATCAACGGATGTCCAAAACAGTTGGACAAATGACTTTATTTGTTAAAAAGGTAGGCTAGTAAAAAGGTATGATTTTTACCTTTCTTGAGATTTTCAAACCCAACCTCAACCATGGCTCATCCAACCGAAAGGAGGCGAAGCCTGCTTTTAAATAATAAATGATACTAGAAACCGGTAAATTATTTTATGAGTTGAATAATATTCTTTTTTGAATTCCTACCTGCAATTCTAAGAGAAAAATGTGTTCTACTGGAAAATCGAGGGGGTGTAATTTCGATTAACAGTGTTCATCAACAAACAATGCGCTTCAATAGAATAAACCTGGTAGCATATTAATCGAAATATATCTGGAGGAAAACAGAAAATGAAACCGAGAGAAAAAGACGAAGACAATTAAGAAGGAAGGGAGGTTGCAATCAAATATTTATCCTCAAAAATAGAGGTGACACCGACAGTGGTTTTGGTTTTACAACCACATGCTCGTCATTATAAAACCAGGAATTCCAGCTTTTAGGTACACTCTACTGGTAAGTGTACCTGTACATTGATAAACAAGTTTTTAGGTTTTCAAAATGTTTCTAAAATGTACCTATTCTAGGTTTTCAAATTATTCTGTTCAAAATATCATTAGCCATAAATGGTGGAGACGCCTTGTGCACGAAAAACAATAGAAGTTTTATTAAATATTCTCGGATAGGTACTTCAGAGGAGTCTCGAAAACCAAATATTTTTTTTTTTCCAAGTAAATTTTTCATCTGTGAAATCAAGAAATAGAAGGGTCTTGGGGCTAGAACAGTTGCATTAAAATAATTGATACTGCGGGGTTTTTGAGGAAAAAAAATCTGAGCTGAAAGTGAAACCTACCTACTTTTCTGTCCAGCTCAATCCATTTTATATAGAATTACTACGTGAATTCTTGACAAATATTATATCTTAGTAGCTCAATCTTCTCACGTATATGTTTGGCAGGACGGGGCTCCTTTTCACGGAAGAAATATAATGTCTCATCATTCTCTGAGGTCTCGTATGAACCCAATCAACAATCTATCCTCCACTTCTGTGCTGTACTAATTTCACCTCCTACACGCCGAGAATACAGTGTCAGTAATATTCTCGTAATCTAATTACTATCTGTCAGAATCATCGAGTGAGCATTTTCTTTTCCTGTAGGACTCGAAGAAAGTAAGGAGGGGTAAAAAAATGAAGGAAAAAGTGGGAAAAAGACACATTGAGTTGAGACAGAAGAAGAGAGAATACGTAGAGAGGCAGAAGAAGAGCTCTATATTCAATTTGTATCTCATACTACTGGTATGATATCTATAAAACAAATAATAATAACTAGTATCATCAGCTCTCTCAGCTTCTATCTTCTTCGTCGATCCTTTTTTTATCATTTCATAAAAAATTGATAATGGGGAGTGAGAGAGGGGAGATAGAGAGACGAAGGAAAATGGATAATATGAGACATAGGAAGAGGAGTGGGAGGAGGGCAGAGGGAGGGAAGGATAAAAGAGAATCTAATAAAAGACGTATGCTTCACGGCACAGGTGTCCAGGATATGCGATGTATTTTTCACGACTCAATCAGCAATTTCCAATCCTCCAGCTCCTCTGCCTGCCTGAATACGGGGTTCTCATCAGCAGTGATGCTTGCGTTCTTTTAATGGTCGGAGCTGAAAAAAGCCTTTGCGACGATAGTCTTTTTTTCATAAGAACATGGAAGGAGAGAGGTTTGTTTACAAAATATGGAGATGTAACGCACATTGGCAATAAATAAAATTGATTTTTCTAACTTGCTATACTAAACATCGGAATTTTTCTCATTAAAAACATTAAACAGAGTATGTATTTATGATTTTGAAATCGTTCAAATTAATAAGACTTAAACAGATAAGTCACCCAAACTACACTGGAATTTAGAATCAGTTTAGAGGAGATAATTTTTTAGACAAGGAAGGGGTAGCTGCACTTTGATAAATTTAAAAATTAAATGACCCATATATGTATACATATTAGACCTATAAGAACAACTACCTACAAATTTCGAGTTTCTCAAGACGTCATGTTAAGAACCACTCATTCATGCATTTATATACTCGTAATTTATGAATATGGATAGGCAATAACAAGTGGGGAACATTTACCTTCCTTATTCATCTACCGATTCTAGCCCGAAGATAGGGCTATGTTTTTATTGGAGTTGAGTGAGTCAGTATTGATTAGGATTAGGTCTAGGTACATTATATGCATGAGCCACGACTAGGAGGACATTTCAATTTTCACTTCTAAATGACAGTAAAGTAGTACCTACATTATTTTAAGAGAAGTCACGGTGGTCGAGTTACCTAGCGCACAAGGCTTGCACGCACGGTTCGATACCCAGGGAGGTAGACATTTTTTTACTTTCTACTAGGATATCCTGGGCCCACGCATGTCTCATGAGGAAAAATAATTAGCTATTTGTATGGATAGCGACCAGTGGTGGCAATAAGAGAGGGAATTTGATATTTGGGATAAAGATGTGATTAGGATTTTCGTAATTACACAAACAAACCACGTATCTACATCGTTTATAAGAATTATACTGTAAAATAATTCGTGTTAGAAACATGGACAAACGAGAGCAGAAGTAGATTTTAATAGAAAACACATGAAAGTGTCAGAGAAGAAACTGTTTTCTTGAGAAAGGAGCGTTACGCTGTCCAGTAGGCTAACTCGAGCCATAAAGTTTATATCCCTTTTCTTTTCAAACATGTCAGACACAGCGAGAAGATGGCGTAAAAATAGAACTAATGAAAGTGGATTATGAGCACATTAAGTTCAGAAACTTTCCAGCTTGCTCTGGGATATTTCAAACGGGACCGACACGACAGACCGGACAGAAGTCGGACAGAGATTTTATCTGAAAACTTTTTGTAAAAATATTTCCATTGGTTAAAATTAAAGTTCCTCGAATAGGGACCATAATATTCCCCTCCATCCTGTCAGTCTACTTTTCAATATTTTTCAGATTCTGAAACACATTTGCGAAAAACACACACAACTTCAACCGCTCGAATATCGATGTG
>JAMCCL010000437.1:0-33058 GCA_024516035.1 Bactericera cockerelli
TTCTGAGCTTGAACCTCACTACCCCCAATCCCCCCCTTGAATTTATCACAATTTCTTCGATATCGGTCAAGATGAGGTTCCCGTTCCATATATTCCTCTTCTATTTTCCTGGTATGTTGCACAACTTCGCCATTGCTCCTCAGTAATGTTATCACATTCTTCCCGTGACTATTTTTTGTCACTTCACTCATTGAAAAGTTAACATTTTTTTTGGCTACCTACCTTTCAATTGACTCCATATCATTCGATTGGATTCAAGTCTGATGAAGGGAGGTATTTCTCAAAGCAGAATGGCCGCCTTGGCAAGAATGGTAACTTTTTGATTTTTTGTGTTTGTTGAAAATTTTTTATCAGTGATAACTGTATACGCTGAGGTTTCAACAGGGCTCTGAGTGAGGTAATTACGCCAAAAGCCACTTCACCATTTCGGACTTTCTACTGGCAGACGTTGGGCACGGTTTTCTTGCACATTGTATAAGGTGCATTATCGTGGAAAAACCCAACGAGTTGGTTGGGAGATTTGGGGGGACAGTCCCCCTCTCTTGAATCCATTTTTGATAATTTTCGAAGTTCATGTCGTCAGATAACTCCACTTTTTCCCCCCCGACTGAAATGTTTAAGAGCGCGCCTTTAACAAAGCCTTCCGTTTCCAGCGTGGACAATGATTATCGATTCCCTTTAGATATGGCGCTTTTAATTTCCACACTCGAACACTCCAGGCCTTGTTCGTTGGTAGTTGAATGGACGTAGCTTTCGTCCATAAAAATATGGCCACCTTCAGCCCGTACTTTCAACTTTTTGTAAAAGTTGAGTCTCAGATTACAAATTTTCCATTTTTTCAATTAACACTTTTCTGTTTTTTTTCAATCTTTTTCCAGCGATAACCCCATTTTTTCTAATTTTTCCTAATGTGCTTTCACCTCCTTGAAAATTTATTTTTTCTTTCAATGCACAGAACAGCGCGTTGACGGTTGGCGTTCTTATGGGTTCTGTGAATCGTTTATTGTTCTCCTCATCACACCAAGATCAAAATCATCAAGATCCGATTTTGGATTGATTCTAATCCGTTTCTTGTTCGGAGTCCGAAACTTTGCATTATTCTATTCCTTCTTTTTAGAATCCGTTTACGGATCTTATTGAGACACCTTCGCTTTCTGGACCCGCTCTTGAACCGACTCGGATTTGAGATATCCCTTTTTGGCTTCTTCTTTCATGAAGCGGTATACATTTGCCACTATTTCCCGAGATTGGCTATTAATACCGTTTTTTAAACCCGGTTAACTTGCCTTTGCACACTTCCTGTACTCATTTTAAAATGTTCAAATCCTCTCGAATCCAAATATTTGAAATAAATTAAATAAATGTATAAGAAAAATAACCTTTTTTTTTTTTTAAAATAAAAAAAAATTAGATTATTAAATATTTACACTTTCTTATTTTATTTAGGTTAAAAAAAAAATTAATTAAATTATTATAAATATTCACGTATAATTAAAAGCACTTTGTTTTTTTGGGTTCAAAATTATATTATTATATTAAAAATTATTAAAGAATTAGATTATTAGAATATAATTACATATAATATCCGTTGAAAATTAAAAAGCACGACATTTGAATTAATAATGAAATGAAAAAAAATATAAACAAAATCCAGTATATAAGTATATTATAGGTTAAAGAGTTGATAAAAACGGGTTTTCTCTAAAACACCGAATTACTTCTTAGCACCATTCCTTTTTAAAAAACCGAGCCGCATTTTAAATAAAATCGTTTACTGCGCAGCCGAGTTCATACGCCACCTACTTGCGATACCTGTACTATGAATATTGGAGATATCAAGCATAACAATGATTTCTAATTAAGTAAAACCCAGGTAGTGTATTGTCCAAATTGGCAGTGTTTTTTTCGTTATTTTTTTTTCTTGTACATACTAAAATCTTACCATTTCATGTCTCTCATAAAACATTGCCCAAGGTATCAGTGTTAAAGGAAGTTTGGACATAATTCAACTGCTTTTCCAATCCAACTCCAAGGCTTTTTTGAGATCTTTGAAAGGAAAGGCAATTCAGATAATCCTCTTGAAATTTTGGATAAGCTGTGGCTGAAAGATCGTCATATTGCATGCCCCCTAGTTTGTAGGAAAAAAAACAAGAGTCTGATTGTAAATAATGGTTACATGATTTTATATAAACAAAGTTTAGTACCTACTTTTCAATTAAATATATACATAAATGATTTTACTTTCAAGTACTCAATACCACATCGACCATTTGAAACAAATACATTTCAATGATTTTTGCTAAACTAATAGGTAATCCCTCTATTTCTTTTTTTTCAGGTAACTGATACAAAATAACATATCCAATACTTTAAAATTTCAGAGTTATAGTATTGAAAGTTTATACAATAATTATGCTTTGCTGCAAAATACATGCTTGTTTATTACTTTTGACCAAACGGCTTTTTATTAACTCGACAGTTTTTACCATAATTTTCTGTACAAAACTTATTTGTTTTGTTTTACTTGTCTTCTTATTATTGTTATTTTTTTTTCCCCTTTAAAACCAACCATGTCCTGCATGGTTATTACGATACCTATCCAGGACAAGACATAAATGTATGTTACTTAACTGGAATCTCAATGGACCTCTACCATGAATTTTGGCAATTCACTTAAAAACTATTTATTGTGCTTCAACTGCTTCATACCAAAAGGTTTGATTACAATAATTTTGTGGAACAAAGATAAAGGTTATATACATACCTGTATAGTTCCAAAGCTTTTCCGTTCAAAGCCTTTTATTTGTTTCACCAAAATTTTTCCGGCCCAAACTTCTGGAACAGCTTTTGATAGTTCTTTATATGAGTTCCCAAAAAATTGCATATCTGGACATTTCTTCTTGCTTTAGGCATTTTTCCAGGGCGCAAATTTCTTCTTTTCAGGGATCTCAAAAAATGTGCCAAGTTTTTCTCAAACACGCAGGACTTTACCCAACAAAAATGCCCTCACCTCTTCTGGATCAAGCTCACTGCTTCTCGGATATCGCCACCACAAAAGCAGAACTGCCGCCCAATTCATTTAATATGACACTTTCAACCCAAGAATCCTGCTTTCCTCAATATTGCTCATAGACTCTCTTTTTTTGATCATCTGTAACAACCTTCAAAAATAGAAAAAAAGATCATTTTAAATATTTTTTTCCAACAAACAACTTCAGGAAAATTCCAATTTTCCCAAAAAGAATAAAACTAACATATTAACCTATAAGTAAAATCTATAGTTACATTTTCAAAAATTTTTAACTTAAAATGCTAAGGATGTTAACATCAATTTCAAATAACTTTAAAAATATAAGAGATAAATAACAAAAGCTGGTCATTTGGGTTTTTATCTTTTATTCGTGTCACAATTGATTCTAGCAACTAAAAATAGTGACACATAGAATTTGACATATTACTTTATACTTTAAAAATAATATTCCATGTATTTTGACATAAACAAACTGCCAAAGTACACCTAAAAAGATTTTGTTTTCCTTATTGCTTCTTTGTTGTTGTTATAAAACAATTTAGGGTAGCCAGAATTATAGGATTTTTTGTATTGCTAAACCTATTATCATAATTTGCCAAATTTGAAACTGATTGCTGTCCCAAATCAAAGCACTACTCATTATAGTAACATATTGCAATACATATTTAAAAATATTTATTTTAAAAAAAAATACCTTACTACACATTAAAAAGCCATCATACATTTCTTAGTTCATTACAAGATTTTTTTTCTTTCTAATTTTCAAGTTGAGTATTTTAAATATTACCTACTTGGGAATCATAAATGAATCAATGAATCATAAAATAAAAAAAGTGTCTATTACTTTTGATAAATTTCTAATCAGGGCTGGGAGTCGGAGCCGACCGGACTAAGGAGCCGGATTTAACATTTTTTTGGTCCTGAAGGACCGGGCGAGCCGGAGCCAATTTATTTTAGTAAAAGAGGACTGGACCGGAGTCGGAGCCAAATTTTCAAAAACTTGGCTCCGCATCCAGCCGACTTAAAAATGAATTACTAGATTTCCTCTCTGAAAAAAGTTTCATAGATTTTTGTGAAGCCCTAAATGTGCTATGCAAACCTATAACAAAATTTTACTCGTTTAAGCACAAACTTATTCAATAGACCAATTAGATATCATTTTTTTTTTTTTTTTCTCAAAAATAATGAGGGGTTTTTTTTTTATTTTTATTATTATTTACTTTTAAAAAAATAAATAACACTACTCCACCACATCCACTATTCCAGCCCATCCTCAAATCAATGTAAATAATTTTCTTATTACAATAAAATACAATACAAAATCTAAAATGTACCTAAGAGTTAAATTTGATTTAATGGTTCTAGATAAGGGGAAAAGTTATAGAACATAATGTAAGTGTTTAAACACATTTTCGATACAACCAATGATAGGTATTCATTTATACAATATAAATATACATTTTGTATTCAAATAAGATCACATTACTGGAGCCAGGAGCCGGAGCCGGAGCCATTTTTTTTCTCTTAGCTCCAGGAGCCGGAGCTAAAAATAATAAAAAGGGAAGCTGGAGCCGGAGCCGAGCTCAAATTTTTTCCGCAGCTCCGCACCCCGTTTCAAATTAGAAATGGGATGTATTGTGTTCGTTTTTTTAAAAAATAATAAATTATTTGTGCAATTTTAATTTTTCATGACCTCCTGAGCAACTTTGGTTTTGTGTCTGTTTTGTTTTTTTTTTTTTTTTTTTTTTAATACATAAAATCTCAAAATTGCTGATGTATACAATATGAGCTAATCACGGGAGAATTTGTGTTCATAATTGGCATGTATTTTCTGTTTCTTTATTTTTAATTTGTTCTTGAAAATAATCCAAATTGAATTAAAATGAACTAATTTCAAGAATTTCTTTAGTTCTGGGAAACCCAAATCCTAATTTAAATACTATTTCTATTCTTATTTTATTTTCATCTTGAAAATTAACTTTTTATCCCCCCCAAAAACTTTTTGTTGATAATTATTCCCTCTCGATGTATTGCCCAACAATAAACAATACGAGAAGAAGAAAAAAGCACCAAATGCACATACGGATAGTATTCACTCCAAAATACACTTTTGTTTTAGTGGTCACCGTGGTCGAGTGGGTTAGCGCGCTCGCTTGCAAGCACGGTGCTTGGGGTTCGATCCCCAGCGGCGCAGAAATTTTCTTACTGAACTTTTATGTCCAGGGCCACTCATACCTATTGAAAAAAAATGAGTGGTTACTTGTATGAGTAAAAAACCAGTGGCAGCATTACCAGATATTAAGAAATTAATAATAAAAAATTCAGAAAGTGAAGAAAGGCTCCCCAATAATGTTGCGCTACCCATAAAAGTGCGGAGGCCTTTGGTACAACACAAATATAAACATAAAACCAACATTATTATTAAAATTTTGCTGCCAAATCGAAAAAATAAATAACTTCGGATAATTTTGTGAAGTGTTTTTAAAAAAAAAAACTTCTTCTTGGGCTTTAAAATATTCACCACATCAAAATATATCTTGCTTTCATGGCAATAAAAATTGAAATAAAACTTTGATTGATTCATAAAAAACTATCTCAATACCCCAGCACAAAATGGCATAAGCTTTTTCTATTTTTTGCCATGCTTGGTCCTTTTTATCTACTTTGAAGTATAAGAAACTTAGACTTGTATGAAGACAAATCTGAAAATAAATAAATAAACATCTTTTTAACAAAATTTATAATAACCATTGACAGCAAAATTAACAAACGCTCCTTTTTTTCACAGACAAATCAATTTCATTTTAAAGTTAAAAAACACCCATTAGCAACTACAATGAAAAAGCTACAAAAAAAATTTTCTTTTCTTTCTCAGATTCAATTTTTGACAAATTCTGTGATATTTTGACTATCAATAGTGTGATACAAACTTTTATTAAAGGATATTGTTTTTTTTTTATTATTCAATTATTGCTAACTCAACGGTAAAAGAAAATGAAAATTTATTAGGATTGACCCCCAATGAAATAAATTGCAATCTTGAAAAAAAACTGGTGTGCAAAACACAAAGCACATTGCATACATGTAAAATTTCATCAAAATCAGGTTACCACAGATATAACATATAAATAAAAAGTTAGGGTGAGGCGCATGGTCTCTATCACTGAGAACCACTAGTGCAAAGTTAATTAATTTAAAATGGGATCATTAACAATAAACTCTTATATGTGTACAAAATTTTCTTCAAAATCCGTTCAGTAGGTATTTCCCCTGAGATTTGCGTGTTACAAGGAATGTAAGTGTTACAAGGAAAAATAATACAAAATAGGTGTTTGCCCCAATCTTAATAGCCCAGTTATCCCTGTGCCTTAAACATAGAAACAAAGAAGTCTTGTTTACAATAGTAAAATTAAATTCATTGCAACAAAAAAAAAGTCTAAAAGAACAACAATAACAAAAATCTCATAGTGAAAATTACTTCCTCCACGAAATTCATGTGATTTAATTTTTTCTGTTTTCAAATTTTTATTTTTGTTATCAATTCTGCATCTTGGTTTCAACACTTCTTTAGTACTAAAAATATATTCTGGAAACCCCAATCAAATGGACATTCCAATTTTTGAGATTTTTTTCATAAAGAGAAAACTCACAATTTCTTTACCCCTTTTTAACCAGAAAATCACAGCAATACAACCGAAAGTAATGGTTAATTTTTAAAGATAAGTTTAAAAATTTGAAAGTTTTCACCAACATCCAACAAAAGAAAACACAAAGTCTTTCATAATGGTATTCAAAAAATTAAAATTTTTGGCATCCATTATAAAAGAAAAAAAAAGAATGACAGTTTATAGAAATGTTTGAGACTTGTCAGTTATATTGTTCTGACCCAAAAAAAAAAAAATACATAAGGTTTAAAATGGGTCCCATTACAAAAAGAAACCACACATATAAGGCCAATTTGTTAATAAACCCCTATATCAAATGAACCTAAATTGCCATGAGGTTAGAAACACCCAGAATAGAAAAAATTGAAATATATAGGATCAAAAAATCATTTAGGAAAAAAAACAAACACAATACTTCCAATTTCTAATATAGAAATTTACAAAAGTAAAAGAACTTTTCATTTTATGCATTCAAAGCGGGCGTCGCCCGCTTTCGGGCCGAGGCATGGCCGTGAAAGCAAAAAACCCTTTTTTTCGCCAATGGCGGTTGTTTAGTGGGAATTTTCGAAAAATCCCATAAGACAAAGATACCTACCAATTTCAGCTTCCTAGGACTTACTTTTGGGCTATAGAGCGTGATCATCATGTCTTTGACGTTTATATATTAAGATTGACCATTTATCATTCCCCACTCACCCTATTAAAAATGCCAAGGACAGGCAAAAACCAAAATACATTAGCCAGGATACTTTTTTTTGAACATGATGTGCTTCCCATAACTTTCTAAAGAGCCTAATATTCTGATGATGCAATAAAACTAATACTTCACCATCTCTCCATAATGTGACTATATAATTGAGTTTGAATAATGATATTGCATAGACCAAGATTATTTTTCCCTCAATAAATTACACCTACCTATCAATCAACAAAGGAATAAAGAGTCATCTATTTGAAGATATAGCTATAAATTAGTATGTAAGGGTAGCAATATCATTATTTTTCTGTTGAGGCTATTGCAAAGTGTTTGCATTAATGAGTTTAAGTTTTAAGTATTCGGCTGTGATTCATTCAGCAATGTTTCATTAGATTTTTTCTATTTGTGTACTTCTTACTAAGCATTACTAACAACTGGTGTATTAATTGAAAAGTGTTTACCATGAATTCTTGAGATAACAATGAACTTAATCCAAGCCCTCTCGAGAATCTCCACTAAACTCAAGAAATCTTAACAACTTCAAATTTCCTCGTTTTGAGTAAATTCTTCTATCTACAATGAAAAAGTAACAAAGGAAAAAGGTCTGAAAACAGAAAAAAACTCTTTACCTAGATTTTTTATTTTGAATATTTATATTTTCCTAGTACAGAATTTTAGATAAGAACACATGTTGTCATTAAAATTTTTGTACGTATTTTTTAAATACGCCTAGACTGAGGTTTTTTTTTCATTAATTTCTGTATAAGGAAGAAAAATTCTCACCAAGTTTCTCAAAAAATTAATGATTTTTTTTTAGATCTACAAATTTTAAGATATTTCTTATTGATTAAAGTTTTAGCCCTCTAAAAAAGAAGTTTAATAGTGTAAAAATTTACAAATATGGAAAGGTCGTCAAAAATGACATACGATTCATACCTAAAATCTTAAAATACGTTTACTCTGAACCTGAAGCCTGCAAATTTTGGAACGTTGCTTACCTTCTCCGGCGCATTCAAATTTTTTATCAATCCACTTTTTCCTCTCCTACCCATATCCACTTTTTACCGATGAACATTTCGAGCATTGCATTCACTCACTATCTTCAGCTCTATTTACAACTTTCATGTGAATATTCATAATCTTAATTTAATTTTGCGGCTTTTTCTAAGATAAATAATAAATAAATTCCTATTTATTATAATCAAAATTAGGGAATTTTTTTTCTTTTGATTGTCCTTTAACCAAAGTAAAAAGTCCATATTTTGACTTTATTTTAATTGTTAAAATCTTTTTGCGTGTTTTAAAGTTTGTTTATCTGCGAGAGAACGGCTTCTCGGAAAAATCGATAAAACAGGGTGGTTAGCTTTCCTTGTTGATACGTTTCTTGAAAAGAACGCAAAATTCAACTTTTTGCGGGATATCCATTTAATTCAGTAGGTAAGTTGTTAATCAAATTTATTCTTATATAACTTTGATATTAAAAAATTGAGGTTTATTATCATTATCACAACAAAGGTATGGGAATGTCCTTCTCCTAAATAAAATTTAAAACATTTTGTATTTATCAACTTAAAAAAAAAATCGGGTTTTTTTAATGTCGCTTTCAATTGCATGGTCAATCACGACGGGGGTGTTTACTCTCCATCGTAGGAAACCTCACAAACCTGCTACCCATATTATTAACCTCACTCCCTGGGTTGGGGTGACTACCAGCATCACAAAGTCTTCACTTCGCTGGACGTTGTGTAACGGTGATTCTACAAGAACCGGTGCTGCAACGCGTCTTTGACGCTGGCAATGTTCAACTTGATGCATTATTACAACTAATACCTAGGACCTACCCACCTACCTACATTAATGCAAAGTCTTCAAAACCAAACTTTTAGTTACCTACCTATTATCTTAATCTCCATGAATAAAAAGAAATAGGGCGGATTTGTAACTTGAGTGTCCGAATTTTTAGGCGAAATTATTGAGAGATTGACCCAAGTTTTTTTTTTTTTTTTTTTTATTTTTTTTTTTTTCGTTTAAAAATTTTTTGTACAATTCCAGGAAAATTCCAACCGTCCTCGAGTTATCTCAAGGTTGCCTAAAAACTTGAAGTGCCCGAAACTTGAAATTTATCGCGATACCTTACTATTTTATTTTATAGCTCAAAGAACAAAACAAGTTTCATTTAAGCAATTTTACGTCATATATGGTGTGTGTTTTTGTGTGGTGTACCTACGTCTTTGGAAGCGGGCAGTGCATCCGCTATTCAATATAATGCAGGTTTGTAAGTTTCCACTGTACCCGTCGATGGACGTTTGAATTTACCAAAATCCTTTTTTGTTACTGAATTAAGCAACGTCCAGCGGATTTAGGACTTGATGGGTGACCATTCTATTCGCCCCCCCCGGATGCTGGCTTTTTCCGTCCCCACTTAGGCCGGGTAAGATTAATTTTAGTAGATATTTGTGAGTTTTTAGCGATAATATGACAATACAATTGCAACGTTAAACCCCAAATTAAACAAAAAGTTCATTTACACACCGCCGGCCATACTACCTTAATACCTACCTACCTATAATTGTTGAATGTTCCTACGCCTAACACTCAATTATAGGAGATTTTTCTTGCCGTCAAAGGAGAGAAACTTGTTAGCCGCCTTCCTGCTCCCCACAGGTTGCCAAGATGACAAAGGGTACATGCAAAATATTTTAGGTGAAGTGTTAATAGAAAGTTGTCCTTGAGCTGTTTAATCATATTGAAATTCAGGGGAAGTTTCTATGTCAGGTAATTTGAATGAAAATTTAATGTTGAAAATATTGAGAGAAGAACAAGGATCGATGACAATATATAATGTGCCATCGTTTTAACCTTGGATTTTTTACAATGAGGAATTTTCTTTGATCAATATAAATATGGAGGCTTCCTAGATAGGCAGTTACATATATTAATATTATACTCGAACTGTAGGCAGTTGCACTCGTAACTTTTGGTAACCTGGAGGTTCAAGCCCAATAAGGCATAAATTGTGAGATCAGAAGATCAGATACTAGTATGAAAACGAGTCCGGAGACCTCGTCGTTAGTAATCCGTATGGATGGACTAGCCCACCACTATCATTCCCATACATGGACCACTGGTACCTTGACTTTGCATGAGATCATGCTTATTTTCATTGCGAGGTACCAATAATTAAGTGACAAATTTCAAATCCATACTGATTACGATCACAAAACCTGATTCTTGTATTTCGGTTATTTTAAAATGTTAAGTACACTGTAGGTACAGCAATAATCATGGAATAACCCCGCCCCTTTAGTTAGGACATACAGTTTCTATATATTTTTCTATTCTTTTTTTATTTTTATTGTATTTAATTGTTTCCATTTTTTTCATTGTTTAAAATAATTATTTTGTAATGTACAAAAGTCCATTTGTATCTAATAAAGTGTTGAATAATAATAATAATAGGTACAAATATAAATGTACTTTACTTAATTTATTATTATTGAATACAAGGGGATCTCTCTAATGAGTCTAATGCAAAGAATAACTTTGGGTCTTCAACGATATTAGTTGTTGTCTCGAATTTGTCCGCGGACCTTTCCATCCCTCCAATTATACTCTTACGAAATTCCCCTGAGGCAAGGACAAAAAAGTTCTTAATCAGCAGGGCTTCGCCGGAAACTTACGAGTGTTGGAAGTTCAAGTGGCAGGTACTGAGTTAATTTTTTTCCTGGGGCGTTGCTTATCTCATTGATCTACAATAACTGGTGTATTCAAAAGTCATTGCCAGTGGCTTTATGTGGCCCGAATTTCGTATTAGAGCAATCTGCTAATTTAATAGGGGGACTTAAGGGACTCAAGTAAATTAACAGGGGCACTTATGGGGGCTTAAGTATAAAAATTCAACTTTTTATAATCCAATCTTGTACATGCATTAGTCCCCCTAATTGACAATAATCCTATTAATTTTTGAAATAAACACCTAGTAGTCTTAGGTATTTTGACAGTCCATAAAAATTTTCAATTTTAAATAAAGGGGGGGGGCTTACTAATTTAGATGTAGTTGATGATGGGGGACTTGTAATGGAGGTCGGGGTTAAGTGGTTTGGTAGTTTAGAAAAAAGATTTTTGGTATTGTGAATGAAAGTGTTTAAAAAAATTGTAATTTAAAAATTTTTTTTAAATAATTTATAAAAAATTTAAAAAAAATAAAATAAAAAAAAATTTTAAAAGCGTTTTAAAGACCACCCCCAAAAAAATTCCTTTAAAAAATGTCCTTAGCCATTGTTGTTAAAATATTTTTAAACAATTTTGGAATTGAGATACCTATATTTTTTTATGGTTAAAAAAAAGGTGTTTTTTTTTTTAAATTTGTAATTAAATTGGGTCCCCAGAAAAACCTTGGTTGAATTGAAAAATTTTGGTTAAAAAATTGCTAAATGATTTAAAAAATTTTATTTTATAAATAATTAATGTGGTAATAATTATTGTATTTGGGGTTGAAAATTTTTTAAAAATGATTTTTTAGATGTTGAATTGTTGAGTAAAAATTGGTTTTTTGAGTAGATTTGTATTAAGTTTGAATAGTTGGGTGAGGGTAAAGGGTTTTGATAGAGGTGAGGTTGAAAAAGAATTTTAAAGTTTTTTGGGAATTTGGTTTTGAATAAAAAATGTTTGGTTGGGAAAAGGGTTAATTAAAAAGGGAGTAAAAAAAGGGATGTTTTTTTTGTTTTTTAAAAAAAATGTGGATTTTTTTTATTAGGGGAAAAATTTTTGTAAAATTATGAATTGTTTTTTTTTTTTGAAGGGTTGAGAATTTAAAAAAGTTATTTTGAAAAATGGGGTGGTTTTTAAATTAGAGGTTGGGTTTTTGAAAAAGGGGTTAATAAAGATAAGGGTTTTGATAAGGTGGGAATGAGGTTTTGGTGTGAGGGGGGGTAGAAAAAGGAAAATGGGGGAATGGGAAAAATTTAATGTGGGGTTTTAATGTTTGGGTTGGGAATGAAAATGTGTGTTTTTTTTTTTTTTAGGGATGGAGGAGGGGTTAAATTTTTTATTTTTTTTTTATTTTTTTTAATTTTTGTATAATTAAAGGGGTTTTTTAAAGATTTTATAGATGAAGGTTTTTTTATTTTTTTTAAAAAAATGTTTGAAAAAATTTTAAAAGTGGGTTAAATAGTAAAAAATTTTTGTGTAGTAAATTAAAAATATGTAAATTGATTTAGAAAGAAAATTTTTTTGAAAATTGTTAATTAAGAAGTTGAGTTTTTTTAGGAAGGGGTTTGTTTAGGGTTTTGGGAGGAAAAGGTTTTTGGGATGGTATATTTTTTTTAATATTAAAATGGGATTGGGGAAGTTTGGGGTAAAGGGAAGGTTAAGGAGAATAAAAAAAATAAAAAAAAAAAAGAATATAAATTTTGTTATTTTTATGTTAATTTTGTTTTTTGGTTTAGAATAGAAATTGTAAATTTGGGGGTAAAATTTTTAATTTTTTAAAATTAAAGGGAAGGTAAAGTTGAGGGATTTTTGATGAAATAAAATTTGTTTGGGGAAAATTTTTTTGTTTTAAGTGAAAGATATTTTTGGGGAGAAAATGTTTTGGGGGAAGGGGGTAGGTTAGGTGTTTAAGGGGGGTTTTGATGGATTATTTAGTAAAAGTGGGAGTTGGGGGATGGGGGATTTTAGGAAAAGGAAAGTTAAATGAGAGTTTGTTTGTTTGGTTTTTTTGGTGGATTAGGGGGGGGGAAGTAGGTTTTAATATTAAAAAAGTGGGAAAAAAAATGAGTATTTTTTATTTATTTTTGTTTTAAAATATTTTAAATATATTTAAAAGGGGGGTTAAAAAATAAAAAAAAAAACCCCCTAGGGAAGAATGTGGGGTTAAATGGGTTTATTTTTTAAAATTTTTTAGATATTTTTTAATGGGTAAAAATTAAATAATAAGTTTTTTATATTATTTTTAGATTTTTTTTTTAAGAATTGTTTAGTGGGGTGAATTTTTGTGGGGTGTAATAAAAGGTTGTGGTTAATTTTTAAAATTTTGGTTTTTGAAAAAAAAAAAATAAGAAAAAAAAAAAGGAAAGGGAGTTTTTTTTTTTTTTTTTTTTTTTAAAAAAAAAAAAAAAAAAAAAAAAAAAAAAAAAATAAAGGGAAAGGTTTAAAAAGGAATGGAAAAATAAAAAGGGTTTATTAGCTATCACGAGCATGGGTGTAGGGGTTTTTTGTTGAGGGGGGTTTTTTTTTTGGCCTACAAGAGAATTTTTTTATAGGGGAGAAATGCCCCGCTAATTAATGGAGAATCGAGATCTTTATGTAGCCGAAGAGTGTTTGTTTTTTAAAGGAAAATTTTATTTTTCCATTAAAAAAAAAAATTGGGAAAGAATTTGTCCCTGGAAATCGAGAACTGAGGAGTACATCGATTGGGGAAAATAAAAATTACTATCTATCAGGGCACCAATTTTTTGTCGTTACACTTTTTTGGTTTTTTTCTTTAATTTTTTTGAAACCCCAACCAAAAAAAAAATTTTATTAGAAATTTAGTTTTTAGTTTTTTGTAAGGGGATACCTTCCAGTGCATCTGATCTACACATCTAAATGGGAATATTTTTTCACCCCCCGCCAATCGGAGGGGAGGCATACAACGGGATGGACAGGACAACACATGCAGATCGCACAATGTCCACAGTTTACTGAACGGGCTGTCTTTCTGTTTTCATGGCTGCGAAATAATAAAGGCTGTGAAACAATCGTCTTTTTAAAATAATGGAAAAAATCGCTAATCAAAATTTTTGCAATGAAAACAATCTAGCGCATCAGATGCACTCAAAACGGCCCGGGATAGAGTTAATATATTATTATACTAATTTTCAACTATACATTTAGATAGGTATTATAGGTATACATTATACACATAATAGGTACTTACCATATTGTAAAATATAATAATTGTATTAAATTATAATAAAAGTCCAAAAGTGTCTATATGTATTTTTAACTAAAAGGTACGTCTAAATCTAAAAATTTGCAACCTCAAATCTTCAAACAGTAATTAGAAAGCTTTTCTATTAAATGAAAGAAGACTGGTTGTCATAAAGATAAGGTCAGGAGGAAACGAACTACATTGGTGGGGATATTTACATACTGAACTGACCAACCATCAAGAAAAGGAAATTTTTTTCACAATTTTATAGCCGGAAGCTGGACCCGACAGGAGTTATCACTTCGGACAAAAGTCCAAAAAAATGGAAAAGAAAACGAAACTTATAATGATAAATATTGCCTATTTGCTGCCCGACTGGGACTTATGAAAGAGTTACCAGTCCCATTCCTCCGCAATAAGCCCCTAAACGAAATTATAATGTTTTCCAATTACAAATGCTGGGATAACTTGTCATGGTCCCGGCTGGTTTTGAACCCCGACCTGTTTAGGGACCTTTCGACATCATCATAGGGTGGCGTCATCGTGAACGATGGTAGCTAGACAGTGGAGGAATGACTCTCACTTCTACCATGTTTTACAAGGGGGGCTAATAATTGACAAGGGCCCCCAAACCAAGCCTATGCTGGTCTACCTCCCTTTTTATAGTCCCCCTCTAGATGCTGGTCTACTCCCTTTCAAGTGTTCATAGTCCCCCAGCCAACTTTCTATAGGATAAGGTAAAAAAAAGACTCAATCCTTTTATGGCGCTCTCACGACATAATTTGTATTAAATTTCAATAGTGAATTACAACAAAAGGTAGGAATTCGACGGAAAATGGACTCACATGAAGAAAACATTTTTTTTAAAAAATTAGGAGAAGTAATTAAATTATTTTTGAAGAACATGGACACGAAAAAATTATGTGTTCTTAATTTCTGTGTATTGCCGTCTTGAGGGATGGTTTTTTTATTTATTTAAAAAAAATTAAGTTCCATCGGCTCCTAGATAAATTTTTGGGGACAGTTTTTTTGACTTGTTCTAGCTGGTTTAAACTTCTGCCATGAAACACCCTGTAACATTTGTTTAGATTGGCAACCAATGAAAACAGTTAATTATTATTGTTACTCTCGGCAATGTAGTAATTACAGAAGATCGTTGTAAAATAATTAAACATTTTAAGACTCTTCATCACTATGGGGAAGAGGACTCTGAACTTCCCAATACCCTCGGTCACAAGCTTACTTACACTCATCTGCTCCGAGTCCAACACAGAACAATATTCTCAAAGCATCACATAATTCTCCTTAATACTGATTGACAGGTTATTAAAATCAAAGAAATAATCGAAACAACCCCAGTTCTGAAAGTAAAAGGGAACACAAAAGCGGAAATTTGAATCGAGGGGGGCTCGATAAAATTGTATCAGATAAAGATACGTCCTCATCAAGATTTTTGGGCTCACGATCACACGAATTGTTAGTTAGTTATTATTATTATTATTATCTGACCTGGTTGCAGGGTTTTCATGAAAACCACAATTAACACTGCGAACTAATTAGACTATTGGTGACCATTGATTCTATTTGGTTTTTTAAAGTCCTGACTGAGATAGATAGTCGGCGGGGGTTTTACCCTCCATTCGCTGGGAATCGAACCAGCTACCCAAATTAACCCCACCCAGCCTGGTAGGCCGGAAACACACCTCACGGTTTGGATGGAACAAACTTTCGTCGGAAAGTCGCCCCGACCGGGAGTTAACTCGGGAACTCTGGACTAGGGCAGTAGTCATAACCATTAGCCACGGAGGCGGCATATTGTTAGTTAAAATTGCATAAAATTTTAATAAAAAAATAACCCAGAAGCTGTTTTTAATTAAGTCCTTTGTTCAAATATCCAGCGCTTTTTTGTTCGACCCATAAAACTGCATATACTCGATTTGAGGAATTCATAATTAGAAGATTCACCTACTTTTGTTAAGCAAGGTACTTTTTCATTCTTCAGATAGGGCCATAAGCATAATCCAAGGATGTTCCTTAAAACGAGCATTTTTTGGTTAGAGGAAATTTTTGGAAGAAAAGAAAGATAATTAAAATTCTGTCACTCATTTAGGTGAGGGAGGGGGAAAAGAGGACAAGAGAAGGAGGGAGGGGGAGAGAGAAAAGAGAGAGAGAGGGAGGGAGGGGGGAGTGAGAGAGATAGGGAGAGAGAGGAACGATGAGACGACAGAGACAAAGCATTTTTTGTCAACCGTTTAGTTTGGTGATGAAATGTAAAGGAGGAAGGAGACGAAAAAAGAATAAGCAGTTTGGCTATGTTGAAATAGATAAAATAATAGACTATTGTCTATCTCGGAAATAGACAATGTTTCTATGTTTGTTGTTTCAGGACCAGCGCTTACAGTACTCATTTGTCACCCCAATTTAGACAGCAAGGAGGAAGTCGGGGGACCGGGGCCTTTGTCGGTGTTGTCAACAAATATGTCACGTATGTCACCTTTGCCCTTTCAAAACGAAGTGTTAACAAAAAAACCAATCACAGTTCATAAGGGTTACAAGAAAATGGATAAAAGTAGAATATTGAGTGAGGTTGGGGATTCTTGGCTACAATTTATTTACCAATTTGAGAAAAGCGGACTGTATATCAAGGGAATTTACGGTCGAGGATCTAATCTTACAGTTTACAGTATACTCGTATACAGATTCCCCAGAAGTCCTAGCGGAGGCCCTGAAAACTTTGAACGGCTGGGAATTTTGAAATTCTTTTTTTTTCTAGACATAGGAAAAGGCCCAGGCAAAATCTGAGGGATTAAAAATTCAGGTTCGACACCCGGAAGGCATTTTTTGAAAAAAAATGGCCTTTTTCTCTCAAATTTAAATGAAAGGTATACTTTTTTTCAATTATCAATCTAACGGCCATAACAGGTAATTATTACAAAGTTTTCATTTTTCTGCCACAATCAGGGGCGGAGGTATGGAGGCGAAAGTTGAAAATAATACCACATTGATTGGCAATGTGGGATCTATTGCTCAAAAATGTTTTTTAAAATCGTTCTTTTAAGCACCAAAACAATGAAAACCCAAAGTATCACCCTTCAATCAGTTCGGAGTAAAAAATAATTATGTTAAATTATGATTTCAAGTTTACCTACTGCACAAATATCACAACCAAAAAAAATTTACCATGTAGGTAATAAATAGGAAAGTATTACTTTTCATTTTACAAGCTTCTTGATTCGTTTGACTTAATGAAAAAATATCAATATGTTTTCCGTATGAATCCGGTTCGACTCTTAAGAATTGTCATGGTGAGAAGAAAAACATGCTAAATGTGAATAAGAGCTTCATTATTATACATAAAAACACAAGAAATGATGGCCAAAAAATAGAATTTAAAAAACAATTTTCAATAAATTAAAAAGAAAAAAAAAAAAAAATTAATTTCCATCGCTGATAAAGTAAGTGCAAGTAGTGTTTCGACTACCAACTTGGGACCAAGCTTCAAGTTGGAAAAAAATTACAATCTGGTTATTTTTTTATCCGCCACGATTGAATGGTGATACAGAATTAGTGTTTTCATTGTTTTTTACTTCAATACACTTCTTCTATCCTTTTAAAACCAATTTTTAGTGCAATAGGTCCAAATGGCAATCAATGAGGTACCTGTTTTTTTTCCAACTTTCAGCCAACATAGCCTTGGAAAAAATGAAACTTTGTATAATTACCTGTTATCCGCTAGTTTTGATAATAGAAACCCAAAGTATAACCTCTCATTTAAAATTTCGAGAAAAAATGGGCATTTTTTTACAAAAAATGTCACTTCCGGGTGTCGAACCTAATTTTAAAAAACACCATCGGATTTGCCATGGGCCTTTTCCTTGTCTAAAAAAAACAGAATTTCAAAATTCCTATCCTTTCAAAAGTTTACAGGGCCCCCCCTAGGACTTCTGAGACAACTGTAACAGTATGTTTCAGAAAAGGTGGCCACCCCCTTGTAACTTTTGAACGCGACGGAATTTTTCAATTCTGAAAAGTCCTAGGTAATAAGAAGGCCCTAGGCCCATCCTGTGGTCAGTTTATTTTTCCCCGTCGGCCCCTTCCGCTTTTAGGCCATATTTTTTCATTTTTCTCGCGAATTTTTAAATGGAATCTATATTTTTTATTCTTGTTAATTAAAGTCCAAGTTAGGCTGAGTATAAGACTTTTAAAATTTCAAAAACCAATCAGGGCGGACTGTAGGTCAAGGTTCAAAACTTTTACCACCCCGTTTTCAGCGTTATTAGATTTTTTTAGTACTTTTTTATTTTCATAGGTTCAAAATATTGTTTTAAAACCATAGAGATAAAAAAATATTCTTGTTTATTCGAATCAGGGTCATAGTAAGGTTTTTGTAAAAGACTTTTTTTTCTCACTCAATTTTTTTTCCCGTAAATTAATGGTGTTCTCGAAATTGGCATTTTTAGAGGTAAAGTCTCATAACATATTTTTTTTATGCTTGAAAATCGAAAGAAAACTTAACGGAGAAGCATTAAGATCATAAAAAACGGCATTTAACCTGCTAGTTTTTCACGACAGTGCCGTAAAGGGGTGAATTTCGTATTGGTTTTTTTTTGTTTTTTTGAGAAACCAATTTTCATAAAAATAAATAATATCTAATAAGGGAATAATACTTCAATAAACTAACTAAATGCGAAATTAAATGAAAATTATTTCTTCTAAATCAGGCCGATATTTTTTTTTTTTTTTCTCTCTCTTTTCTTCACTTTTTAAAATGTTCAAGTTGTATCAAGAATAATTATCGGATAATCTCTTCTAAAGTCGGCCTGGGGTCCCCTCTTGAGACAATTTTAGTTGGTAATTGGTAAGATCTGTAGAAAACACATTGTCATCATTCTGGAGTCAGTCCCGATGGCGCTTTGAATGCAACTCTTCAGGATCATGAAATTAAAACGCCCAGCGAGGAGAAACTTCGAATGCTGGATTCCGACATAACCCACTGGGTGAGTTAACGGTGAATAAAGGGAGTTTTCTTGTGAATGGAGGGTAAACACCCCCGTTATGATATGACCATGCAGTTGAAACGCGATATTAAAACCCCAAAATTTAAAAAAAAAAATCATACTGGTGTTCTAGTAATGAATACCAGGGTCTCTAAACAATAAACTAATTTCTCGAAATTTAAGAGAAAGAAATACCAAGGTCAAGTACCAAACTCTTGAAGGGAAAATTAAACCAATTCAATTATTTTTAAAGAGGAGAAGAGAAGAGAGAGAGAAGAGAAAAGAGAGAAAAAAAAATATATCCGCACGATTTAGAAAAAAAATTTTTTCATTTAATTTCGCATTTATTATGTTTATTAAGTATTATTCCCTTTATTAATATTATTTATTTTCTATGAAAAATTGTTTTCCTCAACAACAACAAAAAAATCCAATTTACGAAATTCACCCACTTTAAACCGGACCTTCGTGAAAAAACTAGCAGTTTAAATGCCTTTTTTTATGATCTTAATCGCTTCTCCGTTAATTTTTCTTTCGATTTCAAGCATAAAAAACATATGTCACGCAGACTTTTCACCTCTAAAAATGCCAATTTCGAAACACATTAATTTACGGAAAAATTGACGTGGAAAAAAAAGTACTTTTTACAAAAACCTTACTAGACCCTGAATCGAAGTAAACAAGAATATTTTTTTGATTTCATATGGTGAAAACAATATTTTGAACCTTTGAAAATAAAAAAATTACAAAAAAATTAACTAACCGAAATACGCGGAAAAATTTTGAACCTTGCACCCTACTAGCTCCGCCCCTGATTAGGTTTTGAAAATTTTAAAAGCTCTTATACCAGCCTAACTTGGACTTTAATTAACAGGAATAAAAATATAGCATTCCATTTAAAATTCCGAGAAAAATGAAAAAATATGGCCTAAAAGCGGAAGGGCCGACCGGGGCCAAAAATAAACATGACCCAGAAGGCCATAGGGACTTCCTATGCTTAAGACTTTACAGAATTGAAAAATTCCGTCGCGTTAAAAAAGTTACGGGGGTGGCCACCTTTTCTGAAACATACTGTATAATGGCATGAAAATAATGTTTATCAGAGTGGAGACTTTTTTACCCACGCAAAAACTCCGTGGACCTTCTAAGAATACCTTTCTTGAGCGTGTAGATTCCATCACCGACAAGGCGTAAGAGAAACATTGGACTACCTCAGACACTCCGAACCAGTGTACTACAGCCGCAAAACTGCGAGCCTCGGCTTCTGCGTTGACATGGGAGGCTACCTCAGCATATAAACATTTGCCACACTCTCTTGAAGACCCTGAACCCCTCTTCATGTTGCTCGTGACGTGAAACAAATTGCAAAAATGAAAACCACCCTAAATATCACAACACAAAAACATCCGTGCAATGAGGACCTATCTTAGGGACGAAGAGTTTTTCTATAAATGGTCAGAAATAACAACGTGGCATAGGAATCAAATGTACAAACCCTGCCCAATCACCAAAATGAAGGGTTTCTAATAAACAAGGATTGACAAGTACGAGTGGAGAATCATTAAAACTCTCCATGAACTCGATGTCTAATCCCGGAACAGGGGCAGGACCAAGGAACGCCTCTGCAGAACCCAATTTGCAGGAGAAAAACCTAATTGAAACGATTCCCCACATCCGTGCATCTGTCCTCGCTCCGACTGTTGAAAATTTCTGCCCACCATAAAATCCGCACCGCTACAGCGACCTTTTCGCCAGAAAGGATGGGAAGTTCACGAAGAATTCACTTTGGGAAACGTAACCATGATGCAGAAATCAAAATAGAAAGCAATATCTAGCTATTGACGCAGCACAACAATGCGCTCATCATTGACCCACAACTGGGCCCGGGAAACCAATGAAACATCAAGACAAATGATAACAATGAAAAAAAGCCATCTAGAACCCACCAACCTTACTTCAAAGACAAAATGGAATTCAAAACTGGAAAGTACATGGTCATGGTTTGGTGTTTTGCGGATCGCCCACCTTACTTCTCAACTTCTTCAAAACACATCAAATCCATAAGAAACATTTGAAAGAGCTATGCTTGACTGTCCCCGCGCGAACTTTGAATATTGTTTCAAGACATTTTACCCATAAGGAACGAGTTTGGCCAAAGACACAAAAAAAAAAAAATAATAAAATAATAATAATAATAATAAAATAAAATAATAATAAAAAAAAAAAAAAAAAAAAAAAAAAACCACCCTGTCCTGATCTGTATACTGTTCTTGGGCAACTCGTTGATTTATGACATTTTTTGAAAAAAAAAATAAAATTTATTTTTAATAAAAGCACATTGAATAGTACCCAGTTCAATTCTGTCACTGAAATTACACTACCCTCTCTATGTCGGTTGATTTGAGTGGGTTGGTTTGTGAGCTGGTTTCGGCGAATGGAGGGTAAAACCGCCGTCGCGTTATGACCATGCGTTGAAAGCGAATAAAAACCAAATGAAATAAGGAAAAGAAGTGAGAAAAAAAAACAAACTCCTGATTTTTGAAAAAAGAATTTCCTTTTGTTTAAAGTTGATCAAAATAAAAAATCTGGTGTAAACATCACACGACTTTCCTTATCTCCCAAAAAGGATTCGAATTCCCCACTGGTGACGAACGGTAACGATCTAAAAATCAATGCCAAATTCGTGATCAGCCCTTTAAAAATCATTTAATTTTATATGTCACAACCCCCATCTAGGAGAATAATAAAAAAGTTATTCCAATGGGGCCCCCCCCTACAATACCGGTAAATTGGGGCCGGTTTTCCAAAAAGTTAAAGATACAAAAAATGATCCATAAACCCCTATTAATTTTTTTTAATCGAGAAAATGTTTTTCCTAACTTTTTTTGTATCTTTAACCAATTCAAAGAAGCGTGCTTGCGGCCCAATATTTTTCGGCCCTGCGGCCCAAATGCGGCCGATTTCAATCAAAAGTTTCATGTTCGCTGGTGTATAAAATTAATTACCATACCAAATTTCAAGTCTCAGCTCTTATCGTTTTGAGATATCCTGTTCACACACACACACACCACAACACACAACACAACAGACAGACGCACGGAACCAATGGCTGAAAACCAAAATGTTTTTTAGTATCCTGAGGCTATGATTCGTCGGAAATGTGAAAAGCTGGGTAGGAAAATTTTTTCGACGAATACAATACTTTCCTTATTACAGGATAAGGAAAGTAAAAATATTTTCCATGGAAAGTTGAATATTACATATTGAAAACTCGAACAGAATTTTCCTCTCTTCTGATCGAATATTGTTTTGGCAATGAAAGCGAGTGCTTCGTTCATGCAGAAGTTCCACGAGGTATAATTATACAGGGTTGTTTGGATAATACATTGAAGCATACGTACATTACATCTATCATGTTTAAAGTAAATTTTTTTTTTTTTTTAAGTGGGGTTTAACGTCCTTTCCAACTTGAATTTTTTTAATATGTATATATTTTGTATTAAAAATTTGGCTTTCTACCCTGTACCTGAGCCCCAGATGTAAACTTATACTTCAACATTTACGACTGAAGATGCCTGCAAGAAAATACCAAGAATTATTAGCCAAAATCTTCCATATTGGCTTCACTGTATCGCAGAACAACTAAAATAGTAGCATAGGAGTTTCCTTTAACACAACAAAGAAGTTTTTTTGTTAGCCCCTTTAGAATATTTCTGCTACTAATGAGCTTCAACCCTAATTAATGTCCAAGGTCTTATAATCGCCCCTATATTTGTAGATTCAGATTAATCAATGTACAACTAGTGCCAGTTTTCTCTCATTAGTATTGATTGTGGGCGCAAGGGTGAGGCTTCTCCAATCCGGCGCTTCTGAGCCTTTTAGAATTATCTGGTGCGGCTAGGACTTGTCAGGCTTTTAAACTCTAAGAAAAAGAGTGAAGCGGCTTCACCACGTACCAATTGACTCTTTAAATACCAGTTTAAACGTTGACTATTTCCAACCGAACGAAACACTTAGACCCGGCTGGTTTTTAGTGAATTCCTCCCTGGGACCGGCGATGTTTTGACTAGGCATTTGTGTACCACCGGTGGTACACCCGTCCATTCTGCACAGACACGCGTGTACCCACCGGTGGTAACACGCGGTCGTCTAAGTGTTAACAAAGTTGAGCACTGCAAACTGCAGACTATTTGGCCATTGGCTCATCTTTGGTTTAGTTTCTAGAAAGTCACAAGAATATATTAGAACAGAATTTCAATCAAAATGGACCAGCTCGATGGCATGTTAATACACCGGTTCCCTTCAGAACACCGAAGTTAAGCGACATCCAGCGGTCTTGACTTGGATGGGTGACCATTCAAATTCTAATTCTGTGACCTGGCTTTTCCCGCCCCCACTCAGGCTGGGTGAGGTTAATGTGAGTACAGGTTTGTGAGTTTCCTGCAAGGAGGTAAAACCCCCTCGTGATATACCAGGCAGTTGAAAGCGACGTTAAACCCCACTTAAAAAAAAAAAAATCAAAATGGAATCTCCGGATAAGTTTTTCCTTAAATTTTTTCATTTTTTACTTTCACCTTTTTCATTCTCTTCTAAAGTTCACGATTAACCTGTGTTTTTTTTAATTTAAAAACTGTATTAATTTGAGTTTCTTGTACCCACCTGTTTCAGCTTACTTGCAATTACAATTGTAAGAAACGTGACGCACGTAAAAGTACGGTATCACCTCAATGTTAAGACATCTGACAACCAGGGGTTTTTCCCCACAGCGATAGACCATGGGAAGAACGGGATGCTTTCCATGTGTTACATCTTCCAGTGGAAGCAAGGAAGACACAAATACCTAAATAATTTAAAAAAACAAATGAAAGGAAACGGAGAAAACAAAAATGAAAATACTCATAAATAATTAAACAAAATTGGAATTAGCTGCAGAAGAAAATCGAGATATGAATGGTAATTTATTTAAAGCAAATTGTTCTACAAAAGTCATAATCCAAGGAAATGACATGTTTGAAGTACACAGCGAACTCGGAATAATCCAAGAGTTCCTGATGAATTTATTATTCCATTCAATGAATTTTATGACATTAATGTTAACCCATATCTTAGTCTTCTGCGAAGTGACTAGTGAAGTGATCCAATCCTTCTTCTTTTATTTTGTAACCCTCTCTAACATTCTTTAGAGAAGCAAGAAGCAATGGAAAAGATATTTATGCTTTAGATTGGCAAATAAAAATTGAAATTCAAACTTCTTTTCAACATCTTTACAACAAAGGACTTGAAACATTTTTTGGTACACATTAGGAATAAATATCTTTTAAGCAAAAATATTAATAAATAATCTAGAAATTTTCTTTGAAAAATATAATCCCTAAACAGTTTTCTAGGATTCGTCGTTAAGAGATAAAAAAATTTCATTTTAGATGGTCTGATTCAATCAAGGATACGAATTTAATCCCCCAATCAAACTTATTTAATATATATTCCCCCGCATTTGGAAGAAACCTAAGATGAACGAAGAAGAAAATGGCAGGAAATCCAAGACTTTGAAAAGTAATAGCTAATTCTAATCTAAATGTAACAAGAGACTCACGAGGTGCCATTTCTCTAGGATTTGTAATTAGAGCAGTATGTTCGTTTACCTTTTGTATCAAACAGTGGCGTAGCCAGGGGGGGGGGGGGTTTTTGGGTTTGGGGATTTTTTTTTCTCAATACTTATATATGACATCCTACTTCTCCCCTGTTTTTTCTTCCCTCAATCCCTCAATGCTAATACTGGTAAAGGCTTACAGGACCATTGCTGTCGAGTTTTTCGTCATCTAGCTGAGTAAATAAAATATACCCTAACCATTCACCAATTCATGCTTTGAACGCACAATAGTTCGACTCATCAAGAAACTGATGAGAATATTTCATTCAACCAACCATCTCGTCACCAATCTGGATGTGTTCATTCCAGCAGGGTTTTTGTGGTTATTTACTAATCCCAACCAAATCATCATAATCCCGCGCCGCCGCGCCGTCTGATTAAACATCCAATCAATAATTTCATTTTCAGTCAAGCGATCGGAGAGAAAGTCTACAAGATGAATTTTGCGATATTTTTTGTACGTACTTTTCTTTGTTTTGATTTTTCCCCATATTTTTCACTGCGGGTCTGTGAGATAATAGTAGTTGCTACTCGCAAGGACTCGGTGCACAGTAAAATGCGAAGAATTTTTATTGCCCTTACTACCCCTGTTCTGAATATTGTAAACATTGTCTGAGTCAGGATACAGCTTTTGTTTCTTTGATGACTGTTTCGGGAGATGGGATGTAGTAACTTTTGACTGTGCAGAAAAAAAAATGGGAATCTCCAAGTCGGAATTCGGTGATGTAAAGTACATAATGTTAATAAGAGAAAGGAATAAGTATGGAATTAGCAATTAGCAATAGTAAAAATCCTTATCAAGCTCGCCGGGAGGCGAGCGCTCGTCCAAGTAGCGCCAGCCAACCGGCCTATCTAGGTATACTGACCAAAAATAATCACATGATGTACTCATATTATGACCCACGACCCACAGTAGACAAGATGAATTGGTATTGGATATAGATTACTTACTATTCATCAGTTAAGGCGATATTTGCTTAAAAAAACCTTGGAACTTTATTATTTTTTTCAGTAAATTTGACTCTCCTCTTAGCTGAATTTAAAGCAATACCCAAAGCCCAAAGTCATCCATTGTGTAGTGTCTTGCCAATTTCTATTATTTACCACACTATACTTAACTTCAAACTCGTACACCCTCCTCTTCGACATATTTGTGGCAGACTTTGATCCCATCTTCAAAATACAGAGGTATAAAAATTGGCAATAAAATCATACAGGTATTATTTTATGCAGATGACTTGGTTTTAATGTCGGAATCCATTCAGGATATGCAGAAAAAAACTTGATATTTTACATCAATATAGCACGGTTAACAAACTGGAGGTTAACATTGCCAAATCTAAGATGATGGTATGCCGAAGGGAGGACGGATCGGTAAAGATTGTAAGTTTAACTATAAACGGTACTCCTCTGGAGATAGTAAGTAAATTTAAATACTTGGTATCACTTTTTCCTCATCTGGTTTATTTCTCTCTGCTGCAGAAGATTCAATTAGAAAGGGTTCTAGCAAATAATAGAATAAGGCAAATTATTTTAAATTCTAAAGTTTTCAATCTGATTTCATGGGAAAAACTATTTGAAAAGTGTTGCGTCAGCAACCACCCTATATGCAGCCAGAAATATGGGCTTCCGCTATCTTACAGAGATGGAAAAAATCCAGGTCCGCTATTATAAGTCCCTCCTTTTTTCTACCTCCTAATACTCCGAATCATTTCATTAGACAAGAATTCACTACTGCCAACATTAAGTTATTATGGTTAAAAAGAACACTAACTGGTGGCCGAAACTGCCTCTATGAATAGCGATCGTTTCCCTAGAGTTTGCTAACTATTTTTTATCACGTACGTCAAATTCCATTGTAAAAATAACTGTGCCTCCACTTAAGGAGTAACCTCCACTATGACGGGCTTTAGCCATCTCTTAATGATCTAAATCCTCAAGCACTAAAAGATAATATGGATAATATTTTTGATTTCTTACCGCTCCATCCTTAAGGAGGAAGACCAGACAAAGATAAATAACTCCAAATATAACCCTCTATAAAGTCTTACATAAGTCAAAACCCATCTGCTGCTATCTATTTTAGTGAGTCATTTTCATGCAGCGAAATAAGATTCCTAGCCCGGCTGCGCTATCCTGTGAAGGATTTGGAAGTTAAAGTTTAGAGATAGTGGAGCTAGCTTTCTACCGAGGTCAGATTTGCATTTGTGCGAGGAAAACCTCCCTGACACCATGATTCATTTTTTCTGTCAGTGTCCTTTCTTTGGTAACCTCAGGCAGAACAATTGGAAACAGATCACATTTTAAGTCTAATATTTTTGTGGAATTTCCTCGCCACACCCTAGCCCTACTGAACTTAGAAAATATACTTCTCTTTCTTTCCAATCAGCTTGTGAAGTAAATTTAGCATTATTGTCATTAAACAGCCATTGAGCTTTGCCCTACTAACGAAGTTAGTTGAAAAATAATTATTTATATTTAAAAAAATAATTAAGTTTACATGTGTATATGTGGATTTATTTTATAAGTAAATCTTGTATTTTCTTTCTCTCTCTTTTTGAAGTTAAATAATTTTTGTTTGAACTATTATATAATATCTACTGCATTTATTTTTTTAGCTATTATGTATTAATTGTAATTTATGTTGTAATATTCTAAGAAAAAAAGTTGTATTTTTCGCATTATGTTATGCCAACCTTTGTAAAATCATATTACAATAAAATAAATTGAATTGAATTGAATTGAATAATGTAATATTTTGCAATAGAACACACACTACTACTATAACATTAAAAAATACGTAGGTGTGTAATCATCACGTTATCAATAACCATTACGACTTATCTATTGACTTGACCTACCACAACAAACGTACTTGTTTGTGATGAGAATACTTAACTGTATGTAGTTTTTTTATTTAGTGTTCAAAAGTATAGTCTGGTGAAAGGGATGTAATGATTTTCTGTACTTCCATGTGAGATGAAGAGTTTTTTTTTTAATTTGGAGGAATAAACACAACAATGCGGCTCTACGCTGTTACAAATTATGTTGAGACTTGTTAGAAAACGCTCATATCTACCACTAATATTAAAATCCTCGAGTCGCCTTTACAAACGATTAATCTTATTATTCCATAAAAATGCCATTTGCTATTCTTAAACCCATGAACTTTACTTCAATGTAGAAACATGGCAATATCGATTTTCTTTTGCAACAGCAATTCTAGACGGATAACAGTACTTAACCTAATCCCACTTACCGGTACTAAGTCGAGCATGTGGGCTAGAGGAAATTCAGCGCGAACACATTCATTTGAAATAATAATACACTCATGTTTCCAGCTAAGGTATCGTGCTCCTACGTGATATTGAATATTTCCGATGGTAAATTCTGGCCAGGAGCTACTTAGTAATCAGATAGTGTTATCTCGGGAGATCCAAGCTCAGTCATTATGCAACCGGTAATACTGTGCCGGGATACCGCTCCGTTATGTCGGTCTTCGCCATTCTGAGTTCCGGGCCGAAGATATAGACAAAAAGTCTGGACACCTGTATGTACCTAAGCACCCAATTTTAGATAGTGTTGAGGGGCTAAACAGTAGTGAACAAGTTTGATAATGGTAATTTTTATGTTATTGCTATAGCAAACGAAAAGGGATGAGCGCACGAATAGCTCAGTGGTTAAGCACTCGCTTGCCATGCGGAAGGTCCCGAGTTCGAACCCCCGCGCCGACAAAAATTTGTATTCAAAATTTGGTTACAGTTGTTTGTAAGGGATACCTTCCGGTTCGCTCGTGTTGACCCAGCACCTAAATGGGAAGTATTGTGTCACTTCTCGCCCATCAGAGGGGAGGCATACTACGGGATGGGCAGGCTACAACACAGACCACAAGCGTCTACAGTAGCTCCTGTTTCATGGCTACGAAACAAAAAAAGGCTGTGAAACACTCATCTTTAAAAAAAAAAAAAAAAAAAAAAAAAAAAATGAAAGTGTCAGGGTGATTTTAAGAGCCTGAGTGGGAGGATATCGAACTTGAGAACTAAAACGGCTAAAACCAACAAGTTATGACATGACAAACAGTGCCGGATTAAGGCTGTGGGGGACCCTTGGCATTTCAAGACGCGGGGCCCCAAAATTGCACTGAGTTTATTCTAAAATACTACTTTTAGAACCTTGAAAAGCTGCCCGAAGTGCGGGGCTCCCCAAACAGCAAGGCCCTTGGCATCTGCCAAATCCGCCATATGAGTAATTCGCTAGTGATGACAAATGATTTAACGCAATCTATACTTACACATTATACCAAGTAGAACATGATAATAAACCATCGTTCCTTCGATAGCAAAAACATTGACGAGAATTGAGACCAGACTGAAAGGTCCTTTTATATTCATAAGAAGATCGGCCCTGTGCAATGGTATCAATAAACCTCTGACTGATTTGTTTGTCATTTTAATATCCTTCCTGAGGCCTTAAGTATTGGAACCTCGGTCGATCTGATATGCAGATTGGCGCGGTTGAGTCATTGACTTCTTGTTCTACAGTTCGAGAGTTTGATTCTTCCTCGCGTATATGAGTTTGGACTCGTACACTCAGCCCAACTCAACAATCTGAAAATGATGTACTGGGTTTCTTAACACCACACTCGTTCGGCGTTCCATTCTTATGTATTTGTCTTATTTATGCAAGAAAACTATGTCAGCGATTGCAATATCTAGTCAAAGAAAAGAATCGTATTTTCTCTGTACAATAATCTAGTTCGGAGCACCACATTTACATACATGGATTTGATAGACATTTACATAGGTACATGAATTTTGTAGATTTCTTTTATATTCCTCTAGCGGGCTGTCGCTCGCTTTGCGGGCCGAGGCATGGCCATGAAAGCAAAAAGTCCTTTTTCGCCAATGGCAGGTGTTGTAGTGGGAATTTCGAAAAATCCCGTCTTATTGCACATCTAGACTACCAAATTCAGCTTCCTAGGACTTACCAGTTCGGAGAAACAGTGATGATCAGTCAGTCAGTCAGTGACTTTGACATTTATATATTAAGATGTTATACCTACTTACATACCTAATTACCCAAACCCAATGTATCTGCAAAAATAAAAGATTTTTAGATTTTGCAGTTCTTAAAATCTTACTGCTGTTTGCTAACCATTTGTGCTGGCAGAAATGATAACTTAATGTAAACTTCATCCAGGAAGGAAGGATGTTGTGCAAAATTAGAATAAGAAAGTTAATGACCTGGTTGACTTTCAAAATGTAATTCTTCTAATTTTTATTCAACTCTTCTAAATTGGTTTCCGAGTTTCGAATATTCGTTTTATCTCCATAAAGTATTTTATAAATACATAATATACCTTTGCAATTTAGAGTCTTTCATCGTTCGTAAGAATCGTCAGATGAATCTTAATAAGATACACATTTATTTTGAGACAAAAAGTCAGAAACATGGAATCATGCAAAATTCGATTTCTCTGCATTTCTTCTTTGAAATGTACGATGTGCTCGAGTCGTAATAATAATAATTTACATTAAAACATACCTTATGTATGCCCATGTCTCAAGCTCATGGAGGATGTTAATGTATGCAAAAAGTGAATTTTATGAACCTCGCAAAACTCCGTTGGCTTACATGAGCTCCAGGTTGCAAATTCAGCAGCATCTTCCAACTCCTCTTCAAATAGCATAACAGATCTTACTGAGAGAGAGAGAGCCAGAGAGCAGGCTCGACCGTGAGACGTATCCGTCCCTTGACTATACAGTTTTCTTAATTTGGTCTTGATGTATGGTTTATCTTTTTATTTTATAATTTTTAGTTGATGATATGCTTCTACTATCCCAATTTATTGGAAATATCAAGTAGGTAGATGGAGAATTAGGAGAATTTCTTAAAAATTGATTATTGGTTGAAGAGGTGTAAGTTGAGTACACGAATGGAATCTTTGAGAACTTGAAGGTTGATTTCAGTAAGGGTTTTATTACTCATACCTAGTTCTGCTAGGGTATTCCAGGTGAATGACGGAATTGTTCCACGTGCTCCAAAGAGAAGTCCAATTACTTTGAATTTTTGAGGGTCAATTTTGTATCTTCTTGCCAGGTCAGGATGCAGGGTTCGTATATTGCTCTTTTCTCAGAGTCAACTGTTTGTGCTTGCAAACTATTTTGTTCAAATCGAACTGTTGGGTCAAGTATCAGTACCCGTGTATCATCAGAGTTAACTGCAACAATGTCACATCTTCTTGTTGAAGAATCTTCAGAAATACAGCTGAGTTCTTCATCAACCTTCCAGCCAAGTCTGCGCAGATCGTTAGCAATAGAGCTTCTGACTGTGTGATGTCTGGTATTACGAAGGAGCTCATTTCTTGGACAGGAACCGAGTACGTGGGGTAAAGTTTCCTTCTCCAGACAGCCGGGTGTCCGACACTGGGTAATACCGGTGTTCCTTCCTGGAATTGCTCTCACTGCTGTAATGTTGCCAGACATCTTGAGTGCATCAAACAATGAAATTTAACCACTTCCTGGCAACCCATTGGACTAATTGTGGCCGCTTCTAAAGCTCCATTGCAGGTCACGGGTTCAACTCCCGAACAGCAATACTGTTGATTCAAAGATTAAATTTTAGTTTACAGAAAAGCTTTCTCAAATCTTTTATCTTAAAATACTTAACTGGAGTTTGGCTTTTTTAGAAAGTGCACTAAATCTTAGTTTCCCAATATGCCTCATAATCAGTTTTTCATTACTAACTACTTAAATTTAACTTTTCAGTATAGGTAGACAGACAGTAAAACAATAACGTAAATTCCAATTCGGTAGGTACCTAACCTATTATACCTACTCTTCATCAATTACGTTGAGGTAAATAGTAGCGCATGTACATACAGGTATATTGTGACCGTAAAATATTTTCTAAAAAAGTCATTCGAAGTTCTCTCAATAAAAAGGGAGAACATGTTTAATTACCTAGTATTATCTCTATATTAAAAATTTATGAACAATTTCAAACTCTTCAAAGGAAAGAAACTAATTGACAGGTCATCTACGGCAGTGATTTCAACCATTAGCGCTTTCTCCATTCATTAACTTCTGGATACTTGCTCTCTGGAAAATGTCTATGACTCCATGCTTTCAGTCGTTGGCCTCTTGTATAAAACAATCCAATAACACACAATCTATCGATCTAGATTCTAGATATATCGCTTAAAAAGTGCTAACATATATCTTTTTCTTCTTCTTTCACTTTGCATTTTTCCCAAACTTACTGAGAGTCGTCAAGTAGGTTTTGGAAAAGCAACCAACCTCAACCATGAAGTTGGTAGTTATGGCAAATTTTTACGGGTGGATTACACTCCATACCTAATATACAAATTACATAGTTTTGATCTTGTATACAAGAGTTAATGAAATCTCTATTCGTTTTTGTTGTTGTAGCGACATTTTGCTAGTCCGCAGTTTGCTTTGACTCCATTTTCAATCATTTGCTTTGACTCCATTTTCCAAACTCTTTAGTCTTTTCCTATAAGTCTATTTGGTTATATTTTGTGGACATTTGAAGAGATGGTGAGGGTCATCTGGTCGGTTCTCTGCACCGGGAGCACCTGTAGGTTCCTGTCACAGGGAGTTTCAGCCAAGTACCAACCAACACCCCCACAACTCGACACCAGCGAGTCCAAAGAAAATCCAAGCTCTATTCGTATTGTATTCTGGTTGCAAATAATGGGCAATGGTAAATGGGTATTTAATATCTTCTATATTTTACCTGTTGATCGTTTAGTGCTTAATCTATGGGAACAAAATCTTTGCAGAAAGTTTATAATAGGTACCGTCAGCATCTGGCAGAGAAGATAAAAGTAATATGCATCAGGTTCAGAAGTAATGCCTGCTCTAATGATGAGTAACTCTTTCATTGGTTCAGAACCATTAGCTCAGATCTGTGTCGTGAAAGAGAGTTACTTGACTGTTGTTATAGTGAGACTGGCTGGGGTCACTGAGGTAAAATTCAAGGCAGACATAGTGATCCAAACAGTGGTTCACAATTATCCTGACTGAAAGTTAAGAAACACGAATCCTTTGCTTTAGGTATGCTTTTGCTCTCTTCTCTCCTGT
>JAMCCL010000438.1:0-32931 GCA_024516035.1 Bactericera cockerelli
TTGGAAAGTCACATATCTTTAAAATAAAAACAAAAGAATGCTAACACCTTGGATCGCATCAAACTATTTAGGAAGATTGTTGACTATTTTGTTTTTCACCATTGTTGAATTTCAGCCCCCAAACAAAGAAACCTAAACTAAGGAGGAATCTGAACCAATTACAGGTGAAGACAGCAATGAGTCAAATAAAGGGACTCACGTATAAGGCCCGAAACAATCCAGAATTGCTAGGTAAGACTGAAAAAAACAGGACACTCAATCAATGAGTCATGTGGCAGAAATATAAATTGACAATCCAGAGAGGAATGCTGCCATGTGTTGGCACATTGCTGACAGAAATTGTCCTGCTGTTTTATCTATAAAATTTTTTTTTTTTTTTTTTTTTTTTTTTTTTTTTTTTTTTAATCAACACCACTTGCCAGCTTTTTAGGGCTGAAAGCAATTAAGTGCAAAATTTTTATTTGTGTTTATGGTACAATCTAATAATATATAGGTATACATACAATAAATACTGTACTTAAAATTAAGGTGAATATAATAAAACAAACATAGAAGAATAAACAAGGTCTAATATTAATTGGGCACTATCTGGTTGATTCTATTATGATTGCTAATGATAAGAATTGACGGTGGAATTGGGCATATTATAGTAAAACAATCTACTTGAAACAATATTATCATGCTGTCAATGTCTTAATTGATGAGTCAGAATTCAGAGATATCGAGTTACTTAGTTTGATGTTCAAGTGTTGTTTATTTTTGGTTGTTTACTCCCTCCTATGGATAAAACAGGTCTGGGTTTTTTTCGATTTTTATTAAAGACATTCATTGCAGCTATTTGGAGATTTAAATAAATTTGGATGAACAGCGAATAGGGGTTGGTCAGTACGGAGTCTGGATTAGGGACCTTAATAAATTTTGGATGTGGATATAGCTAATTAATTTTGTTTGAGTAAATTTTTGAGAAATTTAATTTTTGATTGTCCCTAAATCTGGATTCAATAGAGAAAGATAGAGTTCAATCAGAATTTGTAGCTTTGTTGGGGGGGATTTAGGGTAAAAAACCTTGATTTTTGAAAAGGTATCGACGAAATTGCTTGTACTTTTTCAAAGTTTATAAATTTGGGTTTTTTTGTTTGTGGGTCCATAGAGCAGAACAATATTCTAATTTCGAAACCATATACTTTTGTATAAGAGTGTAATATGTCTATACACTAATGGGGTGCAGCATCTTTATGACCATCCCAGTCTCCGGTTGGCCGCACCTTTGTTTTTTCTATGTGTGCATCCCAGCAAATTTGAGCTAAATGTGACACCAGATCTGTAAATGTTTTTACGTTTTGAGGGGATTTTATTGACTTCATTGGATTTTGATGGTGTTTTTTTTAGTGGTTAATTCATTTTTGAACATTTGTTGGGGTAAAGGTAGCCCCAAAACCGAGCAAGCCACTTTTGGGAGGAGTTTAAATCTTCCTGCAATAAAATACGTCGTTATAAAATGTTATTTTTTGTATATTTTTTAGTCGTTGCGTATAATTGAAACTGAGAGTTTTTTTTATGTGCTTTCTGAGTCACAAATGTTTGAATAAATAAAAAGGTTACTAAGTTTTGAACCTGCCCACCCTGAGGTGGTTAGAAGGGTTTAGAAAGGTGGTTTTCGCAAAACTTGTTTTTTTCTCGACTAGATAGCCTTTTAGTTGGACAAGGGGGTAGAGAACCCCTTTGTTTGTAGGTTTTGTTATTAAGGCTGCGTGTAAATAGAGGAAACATTTAGATATACGCTGTAAATTACATCAATTTGAGCTTTTCAGATATGACAACGAGCGACGTATCGCAGAATTCAGTAAGGTTACTGAGTTGGATTTTTGTTTTACGAAGCCGTGTTGATTAGGAGATACGTTACGAAGAGAAATTTGAGATTTTTTTACAGAGCACATTCATAGATTTTTGCCTGTATTAAGGTTGAAATGGGTCGGGGTTTTTTTCCCTTAACCTTTTTTGGGGATCGGTTTTATAATAGATTCTTTTTTAATTTGTCTGGTATACTGCTTTTCGAATGATTGATTATTTTAAATTAGTTAGGGGGTTTAAAAGGGTATCTAAGCATTTTTTTGAACGAATTGGTGGTAATCCATCGTAACCAGGTGATTTTTTTACCGGTATTTCTTGAACACTTTTTTTAATGTCGTCTTTTGTGAGTATTCAATATGAAGGTGGTGTTTTGAATACTTTAGGTGCAAAAGGATTCAATAAAATTTAATGTCCTCAATAACTTTGATTTTATTAATGGTGTAATAGGTAAATTAATACAGATTTTTATTGAATGAAAATGTAAACAAATTTTTTCCCCAAAAAAAAAAATTTTTATTTACAATGAAAAGAAAGAAACAAAAATAATAAATTGATTTAAATTAACAAAAAAATTTGGATCACTTTTGCAACTTTCGTCAACCCAAAAATTTTTACGAAAGGTGAATTTCTTGAATTTTTTTTTTTCGCCCAGTTTACTTTACGACCTTTGGGCTTTACATTCTTCGAAAATTCAGTTCCATAACATCTCTTGTCGCGATGAAATCAAAAATATCTATTTTTAGTGAAATGTGAGATATTACCTAATACAAGCTTATTAACCGGGAAATTGCAAAAAAGTTGAACCTCAGTTATGCCCCCAGTGCAAAGAATTCGGCGTGCACAAGATTACCTCAGAAGCCGAAAGAAGGGCGACCAAGAAAGTCACAGCTCAGATCACAAGAGGCTTTTAATATGTCATACAGGTCGGCCACAACTGCCCCCTGAAGCTGTGAAGCCCTCAGGAAGTGATACTGTGTCGTGTTAGCAAGTGGCAATACTCGAGCACTGAAAAGGTCTCATTTCCAAGCAATCAGAAAAAGAAAAAAACCACTTCTGATAAGAAGAAATTGAAAGAAAAAAAGAAATTCACCAAGACCTACGAGGATTGGTCCGTTAGAAATGGAAGAATGTAATAAGGTCCGATGAGTCAAAAAATCAACCGATACACAGACGGACGGCAATGGGCTTGGAAAAGAAGTGGTGAGACCCCCCCAACCTAGAGATTTTATCCAACTGTGAAACATGGGGTGGAAACATCAAAGTTTGGGGCTGTTTTAGTGCAATGGAGTGGGGCCAATAACCAAAAATTTTATGGTAACAGAAAAAGAGTGTACCAAGACATTCTCAAACCAAGTGAGTGAAACATTGCTTTATGCTTGTCCCATGAAAGGTTGTGTTCCAGAGTAACGAACCCCCCAAAAATACAGCAAAAGTGAAGACTGGTTGGTGAACAAAAATTTTCAATCCTAAACACCCTGCACAGAGCCTTGATGTAATCCAATTGAAAATTGTGGTCAAATTTGAAGACACAACTTGTGAAGGATTTGATTCACCTCCATCAAATTTGAAGATACTTTGGGAGCGGGTGCAACAAATTGGTACAATATTCCAATTGACTACTGTGAAAAAATAGCCTGAGTTGCCGAAGAGGATTCAAGCGTGAAAAATGCCAAGGACTCGGGACAAAAAAACTGAGGCCCTTTCCCTGGGGAAAGGATCGGAGCAAAAAGTGACCAAATATTTTTCTTTTATTTATCAAATTATTATTTTTTTCTTTCATTTTTATTGTAAAAAAATTGTTTTATTTGTTTGGAAACAACATGTTACATCATTCAATAAAAACTGTATTAAATTTACCTATTACACCTTAAGTAAAATCAAGTTATTAGGACATCAAAAATTTTTGAATCACTTTTTGCACCTAACTGATATTTGTTTCCGTGGGGGAGTGATGGTAGTCTGGGCTCTTGTTTATTGTGTGGATTTGGAAATTTGTGCAAAGGTGTTGGCTATTATTTTAGGATCGACTAAGTCTTTCCTTCATGTTTAGATTCTTGTTAGAAAAAGGGCTTTCCTTTTTTTGTAGAATTTCCAAAATTGGGAACTATCTTTTTTTTATGTTTTGGGCTTTTTTTGTACATAGTTTTGGTTTTTTTTTTAATTTGAGATTTCATAACTTACGCAGTTCTTAATTTGTTCTGTTGATTTGTGGATTTATTTTTTTGCTTTCTTAGCTCTCTTTTACTTTTAAATTTCATTTTTGTGTCATGCGTCCCCATATAGGAATTTAATTTTGGTGTGCGTGTTTTTTGTACTTTGGAAACGTGTTGTTCTAAAATTTCGAATATTTTCTGATAAAATTGGTCCCAGATTTGGTTTTGCAAATCTTTTGAATCCAGTTTATTTACTCAGACCATTGTATTTTAGCAACATGGTATTGATCGGGGGAAAATTTACGTTCGAAAATTAAATTTTTGTTTTCTCCTTATTTATTTTTTTTTGAATTTGATGTATTATTTTAAGCATTTTGTAATTTACTTAATTACAAAGGTGGATGGTGTCTTTCGGCTTTTACAAGGCCTTCATCAGCTTTTTTCTATATTTACATTTGTTTTTTTCCCCTATTGAAAACTGTTTGGGGTTTATTGGTTGACATAGGTCAAGGGTACGTGAGTTGCTTCTTTATTTAGAATGATCTAAATTTATTGTGTTCATGGAGTTTGTGTTTCATAAACTGGCGTGTTCCTTTAATATTGGTGTTTCAAATTTCTGGTATATTGAAGTCTCCTATTATCTTTATTTTTTTCCCAAAGATTGGTGTCGGAACAAATATTGCTGAAAAAGATTTAACTGTTTCTTAAACAGGAGGTGGAAAATAACAAAGCAAAAAAGTAGTTCCTGACCAATATTTGACATTTGATCCACATGATCTATTTTCGCGTGTGCAAATATTAAGATTTCTCAGGGAGTTCTTTTATAATCTCGTTTTACAGCGAATAATAAACCCCCCCACCTGTTTTTTACAGGTTGAAGGATCTCCTTGTCTTGACGATAGATATCATATCGCTTATTGTCCAAAGAGTTCATTATTTTCCCTATGTCTTCAATAACCAAGTTTCTGTTATTATAATAAAGTCTAATCCTCACTGTAAGGGTTTTTAAAAGAAGTTGGCGTGTTTTCGCTTTATGCTATTGGCATTTTGATAAAAATTACGAATTGCTTTTTTTGTTGAATCATGGGAGTGTCATGTTGTCTAGAGTCAAACTTATGTCAAACTTAAATCTAAATTTTCTGGAATGGTTCCAAAGTCATTCTGGGGTTTAGAGCCGTTTCATTTAATACTTTGTCGGGGAAGCCAAAAATAGACTTTACTTCTTGTTGGGTTGAATCCTGAGGGTTGCGTATATAAATTATTTTTAAATTTTACGCTCTAGTTAGTCGGTGAGGTTGGGTGATTCGAATGAGCGCGGTGATTATAAGTGAGTGTGCACTGGATGTGTGATGCCGCTGGCGGGTTGTTGAGAGAATTGCTTTTGAGGTGGATTTTGTGGGAAGTGATGATATTAGAACTTGTGCGCGGTGGTTTTTTTTTTGAGGTTGTATTGATGCAAGCATACAGCTGACTTAATACTTGTTGTTGCTGAATCATGAGCTGTTGTTCGGGCTGTTGTTTGTTTTGGTGTTGGCCCATATTGTATTTGTTGAATTGATGGCGCATAAATTGTTTAAGCGCATAAGATGATATAACTGGTTTTGTGGCAAACTTCTTTTGTGCTGTGTTTGTTGTGAAGCTGGTTTTTGTAACGGCATTTCTGTTCAGATTTGAATATCCAGGCAATCTTTTGCTGCAATGATGGCTGTGGGGCTTTTTTTATTTTTTGAGTATTATTATTTTGTTTATTGGTAGCGGCGTTGATTTCTTCCTGGTTTTTGTAGATTTTGGTTTGCTGCGTTGTGTTTGGTGTTCCCGCTCATAGTGGATTGGTTTTCCGGATATCTTGTCAGTAAAATGATATTCTATTAAATGTTACCCCTTTTTTTTTTCTTCTTGAGGTTTGGATTTTGATATTGTTTTTGCTTAACCTTTTTCATTTTTTGTTTCAAAAATAAAGAAATTATTAATTATTTTTTTTGTACTTGACAAATTTTATTTTACCATCGGATAAGGTTTTTTTTTATTGTATTCAAATTTTTGAACGTTGGTCTTTTGTTAATAATCTAAAAACACAGCTTTTTGAAGATGTTAACGAGGCTTCGTATTTTCTTGTTTAGGCCGTTGAATATGAATGTTGGCAGAAGGTTTATATATCGATGGATGGATATGACAATTATTCGGGTTTTTTTGGTGCATAAATATCGAATTTTTGTACGATGTGTTTCTGATTTTCGAGAAAAACATTTCGAAAAAGATCGTTTGATCCACCCATAATTGTAATGCACCCATTTTGATGTAATATTTTTGGGTCTAAATTCAGGTCGTAATGCACTTTCCAGGATTAATTGGACATTGTATTTGCGTTCAGGATAAGGTCTTTCAAATTTTGTTGAAATTGTCAGTTCGTCCCAATTAAAATGAATGAACTGGTCGTTATTTGATTTTTTTTTCAGTTTGTGCCGATCTCTTGATTGTTTGGGGTTTTTTCTCGTGTTTCATTTTGAGATATTGGAGTTTCATTTTGGATATTGGAGTGTGTGGGTATTTGGGGGGTTTTCATTTGTTTCGTCTCGGCTGTTTTCAGGGACTTTGTTTTTGTTCTTATTTTTTCTATTCAAGTTTATCTGAATTCCAACGGCTTCTAACATTCAAGGGAATTTTAAAGGTGTTAATTAGTGTACTTTTTCTTTGATGATTGTTATTATTTAATTTTTTTTAAGTTAATTAAAATAAAATAATAATATTTGATTACTCCCCCTATTGGTAGGACAATTCTTTTTTATCTTGTTTTTGTCACATGTTTAAATTTTTTTTTTAATTGTTTTATGTGTCTTTTTTTGGTAAATATGTGAATACCATTCCTGGGCCCCAAAAAAACTTTGTAACTAATAATATCTGAATTTTTTTATTTATATATTTTGGCCCCTAATCTCTAATTTATCTTTATCCTAATTTACCCAAAAAATTTTAAATAAGACCTGTTTGACGCTGAAGTAAAGGGATTTTTTTAGTCTTACCTCGGCAGTATAAACAAGGTAATTCTTTTTTCATTCTAATCTCCTACTTTCTCTCTCTTCCGCTCCACCCCTGACCCCCCGTCCCCACTTGAGGGACCCGAACATACCGCAAGGTGACCGCTGTCTCCTTCCATGATCACTGTTCCCTCCTGGTCCTTCCAAGCCAGACCCCATCCCCCTCCCCTCCGTCATCATCCACCCCACTCCCACTTTGACCCCCGCCCCCTCCCCTTCCTATCAACCCTCTCACCTCCCCCCCCCCATCCCGCAGCCCCACTCTATTCCTCCCCCCAACCCTCTGCAGCCCTACAATATCCCCCCTCCACCCAACCCTCCCTCACTCATGCACAACATGAGTCATCCCCCTCCTCCTCCTGTGCTTCCCCTGCATCTCCCTCCCATGTCCGTACCTCCCCCAGCCCTCCCAACACCTCCCTCGCGCATGCCCAACCCTCCCTCCCTCCCCCCCTTCCTCTCCCGGACCTCTCAGTTGCACCTCCCTTACCCTCTGGCTACAGGCCCCCCTTCCTCCATGGTGCCCCCTCCTACACCCTATCACTTCCTCCTCTCCCTCCCAACTGAGCACGCTGCCTCCGCCAATGTATATCCCACCTCCACCTCTGCAGAATCAGCCATCGGTCCCATACAGTATGGACAGTCAACCTTCATCCATGTACGGTGTGGATAGTCAACCTTCAGTCAAGTATAGTGTGGACACTCAGCCTTCAGTCCAATATAGTGTGGACAGTCCTTCAGTTCAATATAATGTGACAGTCAACCTCCAGCCAAATATAGTGTGGACAGTCAACCTTTAGTTCAATACAGTATGGAAAAAACAGCCACCAGTCCGTACAGTGTGAACACTCAGGCTTCAAATTTTAATACAGTGTAGACAATCAGTCTTCTGTTCAATACAGTTTGGACAGTCAGTAACAGCAGAGAGATGCAACAATCCAAGTTTTCCTATCCCCCCCCTCAACCTGTTACTCAAGGTGGGTAATGAAATTTAGATACAACTTCTGTTAGGACTCACTTTTAAGCATTACCAAACCTAAAAAATTGTTCACAAATTGTTGAATTTACGTAAGATCGATATGACTTTGTAAAATAAGCACAATGTTTAATGAACCCGTTTTACTTTGGGGTTAATATGTTATTATCCGAGTCTAAGCTAAAGTGTTTCCAAAACAAACTTCTCGCGACTTACTTCTTTCTCCCGAGACCAAAACGTGATAATTAGAAATTTACTCCTATCCTTAAAAACCCCCCATCCCCAAATTCTGATTAGTTTGAATTGAGTTGCATTCCAGTAGCTGTCGGCTTTGGCACATCAACTTGTGGACAAAGGGGTCGGCTTTGCAGAAATCATCAACTCCCCCTAGCTGAGGTAAGCAAGTACGTAACAATCACGACGACGATAGCTCAGTGGTTAAGCTCTCGCTTGCCATGCGGAAGGTCCCGGGTTCGAACCCCCGCGCCGACAAAAATTTGTAGTCAAAATTTTGGTTACAGTTGTTTGTAAGGGATACCTTCCGGTGCGTTTGTGTTGTAACCCAGCACCTAAATGGGAAGTATTGTGTCACTTCTCGCCCATCAGAGGGGAGGCATACTACGGATGGGCAGCTACAACACCAGACCACAAGCGTCTACAGTAGCTCCTTTTTTCATGGCTACGAAATAAAAAAGGCTGTGAAACACTCACTCTTTTACTTCCGAAAATTTCTAATATTAGAAATCGGAAGTATTTGTTCGTTTTTGAAAAAAAAAAAATATTTTTTTTGCTCCGATTTTCTTTTTTTTTATATTTCTGGACGTTCATAACCACTGAGAAAATTTTTTTGGTTTTGTGTCCGTCTGTCGGTCCTGTCTGTCGGTCTGTTAAAACGATTCCTGTAACGCGCAAATCTCGGAAACTACTCGACCGATTTTGATAAATTTTGCACACATCTATGAGACATTCTGTAAATGGTCCCATTTTAAATTCACGAATGCATACCAGCGGTTCTGGGTGAAAGACCATGCCCTGACCACTAACTTTTTACTTAAACGCTTATATCTCGTGAAACGGTACACCCGATTTCGAATGAATTTTGTAAATTACCATATTATTATTTTTACATAGGCTATTTATATATTTTTTTTAATATAATTATAATTTGACTCTGATATTTAAGAAAAATCCGAAATTTTTGGACAAAAAAGTAAAAAAAAAGGACCACGACTTGCCGATACAGAATTTTTTTGTAGAATTTATATTGTAGAAAAAAAGGTTTTCTACCATATAAAACAAATTTGAAGAAAATCGGTTGAGCCGTTTTGGGAAAAACAAGTAATTTCTATAAAACTCAAATTTGGCACGTGTTTACAATGTAAGCAATCACGAGGAAGTATTGAGTCCATAATTGGCAGTGTTTTTTTTTATTTTTAATAATTAATAATAAACTTATTTATTCTGTCTAGCTAAGGGACATGAAACAGGGAGAAGACCAGGTCTTGTCTTACTAAAAGACAATAACAAAGAACAGACTAGCCAACCCTTACATGCCAGGCTAGCATGCAGTTTTCCTAAGGGTTAATGGCTTAAAAACAAAAGTCAATTGTAAGTGCAAGTCTTAATGATTGCTCATGATCACCATAGAAATATGAGGTTCAGGACAAGCCAACTTTGAAAAACCTCCAGCTGTCAATCACCAGGTTGATGAATAGATACACTTCATTTTTTCACCGTTTTTACATTACTTTTGATTTGTAGAGAGGGCAATCTAACTATGGTTTTATCGAATATCTCGAGGATAAATCGTCAAGAGACTGTTTTTGTGTTGCACTGTTTTTTCATATTCGTGTATTAATAACTTTTTACTACTTGTGATATTACTTTTTAACATTTTTTATTTTAATCTTTATATTTAGTGACATTTTTAATTGTTGACATTGTAAATAGGGCTATTCCCGTAAACATACTCCCGTACACCGGGTATTTATTATTTTATTTTTAGTTTCGAATTTGGCCAACTAGGAACCACGGTAAATAATAATTAAACATTTTGTAATAATAATAAACATTTTTTAATAATTAATAAATAATATTATTATTATTAAATCAATTAATCAGTGCACCTCAAGCATGAGGTGAACAATGAACCCTCTTTACCTAATCATCTTCCGCCCCTCAGTCTACTACCCCCCCTCTCCATTCTACTCATCATTATAATTTTTCAATAGCACCTGACGAATCACATCTGATGATATCTCTTCTACCCTCTCTATCAGTTCTATCACTCTTCATCACTCTGATAACAGCTATCATTATCAATGTCCCTATACTACTTCCTCTTCTTTTTCAAACCCCCTCAGCAGAAAGCAGGTTCTGGATCTACAGATTGGTGCTTCTTACTAAAGGGGCGTATGAAAATGACAAGACATTGTGACTGCTGGCGTGACTAATACCCACATAATTTCTCATGATACATACAATCACTCTAAAATACCCCAACATATTCAAAAAATCTGTGAGTAAGATGATGATTATAAAACCAGTTCTAACAGTCTGCCTTCACTCAGACCATGTGGTATTTTTCATGTGTAACATAAATGGGCTGGAACAAAACTATCTGATTTAGAAGATGTTATGCATTAAATCCAGAAGTACAAATAATCTGTATTAGCGAACATAGAGTACCGAGAAGCTGAAGAGTTAAAATATCACAAAGTAAATGGTTTCAAAACTTGCAGATTTCTACTGTCGTGATCAGGCAAGCTAGCGGGGGCGTCTTAATCTATATTAAAAGTTCAGTGACATTTAAAAGGCTCATTATTCCCCTGATCTCATAGTGGAATCAGAATTTGAGATCTGTGGCATTGGAATACCATCTTTAAATGTTGCGGTTACTGTATTTATAGAGTCCCGGGAGCAAATATTGAAACTTTCTCAAATAGTTTTTGTACCTAGTATAGCTAATGATACCAATAAATATCATTTCACTGTATTAGCAGGAGATTTTTAATATTAATATCCTCCAATACAGAGGTATAAACACTAGGGAACATTCTGGCCTCACATCCACATTTCAGCTTATTCCCACTCATTCTGTGTCTACTAGATACGCAGTGGAAGATCGGTGTATTGACAATATCTTTATTAGTGATACTTTAGAGTATTATCTCACACACTGTCACTAGATTCACTCTGACCACTTGGGTCTCCTTACAATATTAAAATTCCCTCAAGTCCAACAAAAACAAACATATAGATTATGTAGAAAACTAAATAATATAGTAAGCGTACGTACCATTGCCACCCATCTATGGCATACAAACTGGATACAGGAACTCCCAGAAATTTCCAAATGCGGAACTATCCTTTGACTACTTTCTGGGATATTTTTCTCAAACTTTCAACGAAATTTTCCCGCTCAAAAAAAAAAAAAATAGACCTCCAAACCACAAAAATGTCCCACTGACAGAAGAAAAATTATAAAACTTAGGATGAGTACAGGTTCCTACTTGACCTTAGAAACCTTCATTAATAGCAGACCCTTGCTAAAAAATTCACTGAAATTAAACAAAAAGAAATATCAAGAACTCATTAATAAAAACAACATAAAATACAACAGTGAAAAGATTTCCTCCTCATCAAATTATTCAAAAAACATGTTGGCAAATTATAAATCCTCACCGGAGTCTTTCTGATACTACAACAAACATAAACAAAACCCTAATATCTTTAACGAAATTTTTGTGGAAAAGCCAAAATCACTATTGATAGTCTCAGTGAAAATTTCAACATACAAGATGCTATGAGATATGTAGAAAACTCACCGCAAACACAAAATACCATAGAATTGGAACATGCGAATGAATTAGAATATTTAAAACGATTATGAACCTGAAAAATTCTACTGCTTTGGACTATATGGTATGAATGTTCCATTCATAAAATCATTTGCATCAGTCCTATGTGTTTCCACTCACAATACTCATAATCTTAGTTTTAGGGATGGTCACTTTCCCAGACAACTTAAACTTACACGTGTTGTCCCTGTCTTCAAAAAAGGCAGCAGAAGTGGACCCTGAAAACTATAGACCTATTTCTATAACACCAATTATCTCTAAAATATATTGAAATTAACTTACCGCACCAGGCTTCTAAATTTCATCAAAACAAACAACACACTCTCTCCACATCAGTTTGGTTTTCGCGAAGGACTTTGCACATATGATCTCATTGAAAAGCTACTCTCATCTTATTTATTCCTCACTTGATAAAGGTCTAGCACTCATCTTAGCATTTGTTAGATCTAAGTCGGGCCTTTGATACAGTTAACCATACACTTCTGCATAAAAAGTTAGAGTATTATGGTGTGAGAGGTGCTGCACTAAGTTTTCTGATTGACTTCCTTTGTTCAAGATCCCAAATTGTAGAGTGGGCGGCAAATTTTCTGATGTAAGAGGAGTGAACCACGGGTTTTTCAGGGGGTCAATCCTTGGGCCTCTCCTTTCATCATATATATAAATGACATATATATTACTTGTTAAAAAAATATTCCACCGTTCCCCCTCAAAATCAAACAAGATATGTTTCTGAAATATGTGTCCCTCATTTTGAAAAATGATACAGTTCTAGTGTCTCTACTACTGATACAGCTAATGCTGATCACAATGTTCATTTTACTGTAGCTTTCTGCTGCTCTAAACCAGAATCCCAGTATTGTATATAGTGATGCTGAAATTGTTGCTCTTAATGATTTGATGTAAATGCTGACATCACTTACAATGCCACTGCGGGTGCAAATGTTTTCACTGATGGTCACTCCCACTAATAATAGTGCTTCTTTCGCTGTATCAGTATGCAGACGATACGTCCATTTTAATTATTGAAGACTCAGAAGAAACAGCAAGTATGGAAATCCCGCATGTTACTAAGTGCAATGGAAACATGGTTCAAAGACAATCTCTGCACATAATGTTGATAAAATGGAAAAATATTTTTCAATTCTTTCCGAGAAAATTCCAACATAAAATCAGCTCGACTATTTAGGGCTGGATATTGACAGCAGACTTAGGTGGCATAAACCATATTGAAAACTCTCGAAAAGACAGCATCCATTAACTATCTTTTTTATAGTTAAGAGATCACGTGTCAATCAATATTCTTAAAATGTCTTATCAAGTCTCTTTTTGAATCGGTCGCAACATTATGCCATACGTTTTTGGGGCATTGCAGCCATGTAACAACTGATAATAGAAGGCAAAAAAATGCAATTAAAATAATAACCAGAAACTCTTCTAGAGAACATTTGTAAACCATTATTCATTAACTTAAAAGTTTCCACTATACCCGCTTTATATGTTATGAGCCAATTAAAATTTTATTAAGAAAAAACATAAATAATTCACCACAGTTAGAGATATACACTCACACAACACAAGGTATGCATCTTCTAGGGCCAATCGTACAACAAAAATGTAGAACCTCTAAAGCTATGTGCTCACCCGATTATATTGCCATCAAACTTTTCAAACCATTTAACCCCCCCCTAAAATAAGAGATCTCTCTTTGAGAGAATTTATAAAGTACATGGAAAATTTTCTCATAGAGAATCCAATTTATAGTTATAATTAATTTTACACCCTAACTTTTAGTTAATTTTAATTCACAAGTTTAATTCTACTGATTCTATGTTATGTTTACTCTATCATTTTTATTATTTTGACTTTGGTAATTTTGTGTAAACAATTATTTGCATAAAAACTTTATTTATTTATTTATTATTTATTTGAACAACGTTGACCCCTGCTTAAGCGAGATAAGACAGAGTAAAAGAAGATTAAATCAATGAAATCTCTACCTTCTTTAATTACTCTTTTTATTTCTTCTAGTTTTCCTTCATGATCGTTCTCATCCACGCTAACCACGAATTCAACCAGATGGTCTCTAAAATAAAGTCTCAGAAAGACAAAGAAACTGAGAACGACAAGAGAACGATCTGATAAAACGCGAGAGAGACATAGATATGTTCTCTGATTCATCAACAAGAGACAAGGAACAATGTTCGGGATTCAACTTCAAACTCGAGTGGTAGAGATAGAGATACCACGCTCACTATAAGCAAGAGAGAGATAGAGATACTAACTCTCACTATAAGCAAGAGAGAGATAGAGATACCAACGCTCACTATAAGCAAAGAGAAGAGATAAGATACCAACTCTCACTATAAGCAAGAGAGAGATAGAACCGTGGATTCCAACTCACACTATGAGAGGGAGAGAGATAGGATTCGGATTCTAACTTCCACATTAAGCAAGATTAGATAGAAGCTTAGATTCGAACTCTCGCTACGAAAGGAGATAGAGAAAGGAACTTGGATTCTAACTTTCACATTAACAAGAGAGAGATAGAAATTCAGATTCTAACTCTCGCTAAGAGAGAGACAGAAACAGACATTCTGATTCCAATTGTCGCTATGAGAGAGACAGAGATAGTGGAGGAGAGACTGGCCACAACAGCAGGGGTCCAGGGGTTTCAGCTTTTATTTTTTATTCCTAAAGTTTTGTAATAATTCCAGCATGTGTTAAACTAGCCGTTTGCCCGTGCTTTGCAACGGGACTAAATTTCAAATTTTACTAAGGCATGGCCGTACTGCTGGACAGCAATGCCTTTTTGAACTTTTTATAATTTTTCTGGACAAAGCGATAATGGTTTTGGGGGGTCAATTCTGAGACATTTTTCGCTATCTCTTAACCGTTTTGGCTAAACAACTCCGGACAAACCAACAAACAAACATAGGTAGGTAGGTAGGTAGGTAGGTAGGTAGGTAGGTAGTCCTTTTTTCTGTTTTAATTATAGAATGATATAAATGCCCCGCAGAACTGGTGTATATTAACTCTTTTTACACAAATAATATTGATAATAGAGAAAGAAAAAAAAAACCGAGGCTACAAAAATACTAATAAAAATCACTAAGGTAAAATAAGGTTTCATAAAATATACATAGAAAATAAAATAAAAAGAAAATGTGAAATAAACACAACATGTCAAATAAAACTGTCATAACAAAAAATGTTTTGGTGCTATTATCATATAATGGGACAAAGCCTAAAATAAACCAAGGAAAAGTTAATGCATTGGGTGGGATTTGAACAAATGGATCCCAACAATACCTTTATTCTATATCTATGTATAGGTCTTCTTTTTCTCTCCTTCTTTTCACTGTACCTGTTTCCACATCCACCATGCTCTCCGAAATCTTAATTTTAAATCCCATACATGAGGCGATCAGCCAGCCACCGTGGCGTAAGGGTTGTGACTACTGCCCGTAGTCCAGGGATCCTGAGTTCGATCCCCGTCGGAGCATCTTAAGATAAGATAAGATAAGATAAATTGTTTTATTTAGAATCAATATACATATAGTTTACAAAGCAAAACACTTTCCCTAAGCTAATACAAAAAATGTGGGCTTCTAAGCAAAGATTTATTTTAACTTTTCAATGTTTTGTAAAAATAAGGTTCATTTTTTTTTTTTTTTTTTTTTTTTTTTTTTTTTTACTATAAGAATATTCACTTATTTTCTAATGTGGATATTATCGATACAAATTTTCACAGAAATTCTGTTCTGAAATTTCTGTTGTATTTCGCAGAGACTCTGGAAGAGAAGAACGAGCGTCGGGCTCGTAAGCGCAAGAAGCCGATGGGGGGAAGGCAGCGAGACCCCCCAATGGCAGCAGCACCCCCCAAGTGGGGCAGCAGCACCCCCCACGCCCCCGTGCTGGGGGTCGGTGTGCCCCCACCTGGGGTGCCCCCACCTGGGTCCCCCACCTGGTGTGGCCCTACCAGTGCCTTGGGCCAGCCATCCAACGCTCAGAAGTCTTTTAACGTGACTGGTGAGTACTTACTACTTACTTTCTTTCCGAGTCCATGTGTGATGTCATGGTGGTGGAAGCCGTGGAAGGTGTCATGCCGGTAGTCAGAGTTTAACGCGCTGGTAATCCAAGTAGCGTAGGGATCCGTTGATTCGAATCCCACCCAGTGCACGAATTTTTCCTCATTAATATGAGTTTGTGACCACATAATAAGACTCTGAGGGTTAGGTGGTAGCAAATACATTGAGCATTAACCTCGCCTGGTGGTTACCTTTCCACTAAAGAGTATTATTATTATTAATTGGGTGAAACCCTTTGGACGCCCAGAACCATTGTTCTGGTCTCCTTCCGCGTCCATGTATGGTGTATATGTATGTAGTTTGTTGAAATAATGCACTTGAAACTGAAATACAAAAATATTTTTAAAAAAACTGGTGAGTGTCAGGACTTCTTTCTGGTGGGGATAAGAGTAATTGTGTAGCCAGCCGTTGAAATGCACCGGTTCTCGTAGGATCACCGAAGTTAAGCAACGTCCAACGAGGTGAAGACTTCGTGATGCCGTTGTTCCGGCCAACCTAGGCTGGGTGAGGTTAATGGGGTAGCAGCAGGTTTGTGAGTTTCCTGCACATGGAGGGTATCGTCGTCAATCATCATTATTTTGAATCATAGCCTTTTTTACCTTTCTTATCTTATAATAAGGAAGTATTGTATTCGTCAAAAATTTCTCCTACCTACATTTTCACATTTCTGGAAAACTACAAAAAAAAATAAATTTAAGAAGATATTTAAAAATAAATAAATAATAACACTCTTTAGTGGAAAGGAACCACCAGGCGAGGTTAATTCTCAAATCTTTTCTACCACCTAACCTTCAGATCTTATTATTATGTGGTCACAAACACAAAACATTTCAAATAAAGTTAAAAAGATATTTTAAAAAAAATGAATAATAACACCATTTTAGGGAAGATAACCACCAGGCGAGGTTAATGCTCAAATCATTTTCTACCACCTAATTATTATGTCTTATTATTATTTGGTCACAAACACAAACATTTTTTTTCTTCATTGTATGTATTTTTTTTCTTTCTCTGAGACTTAAACCCACTGAGATCCGGGATTGTTGAAAGAGGGACCATCAGCCGTTCAAAGTTGGACGCTAAATTTGTTCAACTCGAGATAGGTAAGGTTCCCTCTATGTTATATGATCTCAGTGGAGATAGGAGGTTCCCTCATATGTTATATGATCTCAGTGGGATAGGTAAGGTTCCCTCTATGTTATATGATCTCAGTGGAGATAGGTAAGGTTCCCTCTATGTTATATGACTCAGTGGAGATAGGTAAGGTTCCCTCTTTGTTATATGATCTCAGTGGAGATAGGTAAGTTCCCTCTATGTTAATGATCTCAGTGGAGATAGGTAAGGTTCCCTCTATGTTATAGATTCTCATGCTTAAAAACCTAAGCCCTCTCCCCCCCCTCTCCCCCCTCCCCTCCCCCTCCCCCTCCCTCAGGTATGCATGGTCCCGCCATCAGCCAGGTGGGCAGGACAGACCCCGCCTTGCTGGCGTACGCCCGCCAGTCCTTCGGCACCACCAACCTGTCGGAGGAGGACTGGAAAAAGCCGAGGACCACTATAAGGTAGGAATTCATAATACATATTTATTTTCAGTTATTTACACTTTATTAATAGGACATAATTATATAAAACAAAAATAATTACAATTAAAATACAATATAATAGAAGAAAAAAATAAAGGAAAAAAAATAAAAAATATATAAAAATTAAAAAAATAAATAAAAAAAATACAGTCAAACCGAAGTAAGAGAACTCAAAGGACCCGGCGGAGGGAGTAGACCGCTGTCTAGCTGGGGACTATAAACAGGAGTAACCACAATCTGGCTGGGGGACTATAAACAGGGAGTAGACCACAATCTGGCTGGGGGGGGGACTATAAACAGGGAGTAGACCAGCATCCTGGCTGGGGGACTATTAACAGGGAGTAGACCACACCTGGCTGGGGGATCTAATTTGGATGAGTGTTATTATTATAATTTAACGCTTTATTGGTCAACTACATGATACATTTCAACAACTTAAACATGAAAAAAAAGAACACAATAGAATATGTAGTGAACCAAGGGGCGAGGTTAAAGCCTGTGGCTTTAACGTGGCACTATTCTCCTAAGGGACCTCTTCCACCCAACCACCATTTCTCATTCACAGATCAATCTCCTCTACCACGACTTGCTGCGGAAGAGGCAAGAGCTGGAGAAACTGAGAGCCAGAGGGAAGCAGAAGTATGAGTATGACTCAGATGAGGAACGGACGGGGGGCACTTGGGAACACAAGTGAGGATGCAGGAGATGGAAGCTACCAGGTAATGTAATTGGTGGTCAAGTGGTCAAAGCACTGGTGGTCAAGGTACAAGTGGTTAAGGCAAGCAGAAGGTTTGAGTATGACTCAGATGAGAAGACAGACGGAGGCACTTGGGAACACAAGCTGAGGATGCAGGAGATGGAAGCCCCAGGTAATGTCTTGGTGTCAAGGCACTAGTGGTCAAGGCACTGTGGTTAAGGCAAGCAAAGTATGAGTAGGTGGGTCAGTGGTTAAGGCACTAGTGGTCAAGGCACTGGTGGTTAAGGCAAGCAGAAGTATGAGTATGACTCAGATGAGGAGACGGACGGAGGTACTTGGAACACAAGCTGAGAATGCAAGAGATGGAAGCCACCAGGTAATGTATAGGTGGTCAAAGCACTGGTGGTCAAGGCACTAGTGGTTAAGGCAAGCACAAGTAAGAGTATGACTCAGATGAGGAGACAGACGGAGGCATTTGGGAACACAAGCTGAGAATGCAGGAGATGGAAGCCACCAGGTAATGTATAGGTGGTCAAGGCACGGGTGGTCAAGGCACTAGTGGTTAAGGCAAGCAAAGTATGAGTATGACTCAGATGAGGAGACAGACGGAGGCACTTGGGAAACACAAGCTGAGGATGCAGGAGATGGAAGCTACCAGGTAATGTATAGGTGGTCAAGGCACTGGTGGTCAAGGCACTAGTGGTTAAGGCAAGCAGAAGTATGAGTATGACTCAGATGAGGAGACAGACGGAGGCACTTGGGAACACAAGCTGAGGATGCAGGAGATGGAAGCCACCAGGTAATTATTGTGGTCAACCAAACTGGTTAAGATAAACACTTTGGTAAGAGATTGGTTGGTTTCGGCACATTTTTACGGCTGGATGCCCTTCCTAACGCCAACAATTCTATTTGATTTAACGTCCTGGATTAGGACAGGGTTTTTACCCTCCATTGGCTGGGAATCGTACCAGCTACCCACATTAACCTCACCCATCCTGGGTAGGGCCGGAATTGCCAGCCTCACGTGTTCGGAAGGAACAGAATTTTCTGTGCGAAAAGGTCTGCACCGACCGGGGATCGAACTCAGATCTCTGGACTACGGGTAGTAGTCACAACCATTACGCCACGGAGGCTGATTTTGTATACCTAAATTGTATTTTGAAAAATAAATAAAGCTGTAGCTCTTGTACGATAATATTTGTTAAAAAAAAATATATATAATAAAAAAAAGCTAATGTTGTGGTATTGACCTCAGGATCTGGCCAATAGCTGACGGAGAAGTCCCAGGGGAAGCACCACATAGAGACTTCCTGCCGCCAGACGAGCTGGAGAGGTTCATGGAGAAGGTAAGAAGACCACTTGTTCTTGTGGTGGTCAAGTGGTTCATGGAGAAGGTAAGACCACTTGCGGTGGTGGTCAAGTGGTTTCAGGCGCCTGCCTGTCTGGTAATCCAGAGGTCGCGGGTTCGCAATGTGACAATATGTAATTAAAAATGAACAATGTTCTTTATTTTTTTTTATATACTTCTAATTTTCTTTTTTAAATTTATTGTTATTAATTTTTTCTTGTTGATTGTTTTGTAAAAAAAAAAAAAAAAAAATCAGCCCTAGTCCAGAGTTCCCGAGATCAATCCCCGGTTGGATCAGGACTTTTCGAAGAAAATTCTGGTCCCGTGAGGCTGGCACTTCCGGCCCTACCCAGGCTGGGTGAGTTAATGTGGGTAAGCTAATACGATGCCCAGCGAATGGAGGGTAAAACCCCCGTCCTGACTACTTCAAATCAGGACGTTAAACCAAATAAAATCAACTGGTCACAATAGACAAATAGATGTTCGGTGTGAAAATTGGTGCTTCTCTTGTGGAAAATTCCAAACAGTTCTATAATAAGAAAAACTCTAATACTTAAGATAACTTACAAACCACAAACCAACCCTAACAAGCCAGGCTAGCCTGCATTTTTCCTAAGGGTTTAACGGCTTATAAAGAGAAGTCCAAGTCCTCAGATGGTTGATCGCACATGGAAATATGTGGTTCAGGACGAGCCAACTTTGAAATAAAGTTGGCCGGGAGCCATCACTCACCTCTCCAGCGTAGCCAAGCTGGCTAAAACAACAACATTTCTATGCTAAAACAACAACATATTTTTACCATTATTTGTCTGTATATGTTCTACTAATAAAAGTGTTTCTAAATAAATAAAATAAAAACAAACATACTTAAAAAACTCCATGTCCAACAGTAGACGCACTGAAAGTCGGCCTAATAATAAAAACTCTAATACTTATTGATAACCCCATGTCCACAGTATGACGCACTGAACTCTAATACTTATGATAACCCCCATGTCCACAGTATAGACCGGCTGAACTCTAATACTTTATAATAACTCCATGTCCACTATGACGCGCTGACTCTAATACTTAGATAACCCCATGCCACAGTATGACGCACTGAACTCTAATACTTATGATAACCCCATGTCCACAGTATGACGCGCTGAACTCTAAACTTATGATAACCCCATGTCCACAGTATGACGCGCTGAACTCTAATACTTATATAACCCCATGTCCACAGTAGACGCGCTGAACTCTAATACTATGATAACCCCATGTCCACAGTTGACGCGCTGAACTCTAATACTTATAATAACTCCATGTCCACAGTATGACGCGCTGAACTCTAATACTTATAATAACCCCATGTCCACAGTATGACGCACTGAAAGACGGCCGGGAGCCCGACCTGTCTGACTACAAGGAGTTCAAGCTGAAGGAGGACAACATTGGCTTCCCAGATGCTGCAGAAGCTAGGCTGGCAAGAGGGGCTCTGGCCTCGGGCAAGACGGGGCTGGCATCCAGCAGCCGGTGAACAGTAAGATAGCCAATTGTATATTATGTTATCTATTTAAATAAATAAAGAGGTGCTATATTAACTGTTAGCGTAATGGGACTTCCTGTCTCGAGCCGACAGTCTAAATAAAGCACTACTATACTATACTATACATACTAGATATCTTTTTTTTTTTTTTTTTGACATGTTTGTATATATTTATTTATTTATTATTATTTATTTAGCTTCTTTTTTTATATCATTATTGAAGATCTAGATAGGGAACTCCAAGGGTTGGGTGGAAGAGATTGCCATAGGCAATAAACCCCGCCCTTTAGTTAGGACATATGTTTTCAAATAATTTTTTTCTATTCTTTTTCATTTTATTGTATATTTTGTTTTTTTCATTTTTTCACTGTTAAAATTATTATTTGTAGTACATAATGTCCTTTTGTATCTAATAAAGAATTGTATAATAATAATAATAGTGGAGTAGATTGCCTTTCGGGGTTAAGGGCGGAAATTAATAGACGTTATTGTAATACCTCTGTGGCGCTAAGTCACGGATTGCGGACTGTGTAAGATAGGGAAAACCGACACTTACCAACGACTTAAGTTATTTGATGTTGTCTAATATTTCCACCCTAAGTGGTCCCGGTAGCTCAGTGGTAAAGGCGGCACTCTGTGAATCCAGAGTTTCCAGAGGTCGTGGGTTCGAAACCCAGCCGGGACATGACATGTTATCCTCCCATTTGGGATTTTTACCACATAATATATGTCTTGGGCTTACTGCGGAATAATGGGACTTTAGTAGTCTTTACCGGGTAGTATAAATGAGGCGATATTTTATTAAATGTGGCACAGAATGCCTAAGGCATTAACTTCGCCCCAAATTTACAAGACAATTGTACTTTTAAATTTAAACATTTTTTTCGTATATTTTATTTTGTAAATTGTTAAAAAAATTATTGCTGTTATTAATTAATTGTTTAATTGTTTTGTAAAAAAAAAAAAAAAAAAAAAAAAAAAAAAAAAAAAAAAAAAATTGCCACAGGAATAACTCCGCCCTATAGTTAGGACAGAGAATGCCTAAGGCATTAACTTCACCCGAATTACAAGACGATTGGTACAATTAAAATTAAAAAAAAAATTCTATATATTTTATTTTGTAAATATTGTTAATTTTTTTTATCTCTGTTATTAAATTAATTGTTGATTGTTTTGTCTAAAAAAATAAAATTAGTTAGGATTCGTCGAAAATTTGACCTACCCAGCTTTTCACATTTCTGGACGAATCGTAGCCTCATTATACCAAAAAAGTTTTTTTTTTTTATTATTCACGTAGATGGGTGTTGTGACATATCAAATCCAATGATTTTGAAGTGCTGATTACGAATTTGACATTTATTTTTAGCTAACTGTTACCTTTGAGTCACCAGTGGCTTTTGGTACCGTCTTATTCCTAACACAGGATAAGGAAAGTCGTGTGATGTTTACATCAGTGTCTTTCTTCTGGTTCCAGAGCTTCCACCCGAGTAGACAACCAGGGCCTGGGAGTTGAGAGACCGGATGACCTCACCGGGGACGATGATGAGTTTGATGCATACAGGAAGCGAATGATGCTGGCCTACAGGTTCCGGCCCAATCCTCTGGTGAGTTTTCTTTTAAGTTTCACGGAGAAATTACTCCATTTTTTTTTTTTATGAAAATTATTTAAAGAGAGGTCTGTAACATTCAGAGTCCTTGCCCACTCCATTTTTATAATTAATATTAGGTATTGAAGAAAAATAAAATAAAAATACATACATAAGCTTATTCAATAATAAAATTATCATTATTATTATTATTTTTTCTACAAATTCGATCAAGTTTTTATTTCATTAAGGACCAAAATAATAGAAAAATTCTTATCACAAGTCATTGCTAAGCGTCGGTTTTCCCTATCTTAACACATACGCAATCCGTGACTTGCGCCACAGAGGTATTACAAAAACGCCTTTTAAATTCTGCCCTAAGCTATATGTATACATAGAAGAAATATTTACAATTATAGAAACAAAACTTGATCAAGGTGGTGCTAATGCCAACGGCATTCCTTCCGCACCACCCTTGATAAAAAAGAAAGATAAAAGAGAAAAATTTCTAATATTAGAAATCGAAAAATATTGTGTTCGCTTTTTTAAATAATAAATATTTTTTTTACACTGCCTAAACTCAATTTTGAAGCCAGTGTTCGGGGTCCACTCATTAACTCGTGAGGAAATAGTATAGCTGCTTTTATTGTTAGCAGCGACCATGGCGGAATTATAGGCAAAAATAAGATATTGGGATATTATAAATTACAGAAAAGTCCATAATTCTGCGCTACCCACTAAAATTGTGATGTAATAACACAAAGAAAACACATTATTTATTTATTTTATTATTCATTTGTTATTATTTTCTTTCCAGAATAACCCGCGTCGACCCAACTACTAGCTCTGTCCAGATCCAATGTAAAAGCTTTTAATGAAATCCTTTTTTAATCCTTTAAATGATTTTTTTGTTGTTGTTGAATTATTAGAGGTAAGTGTGCCCCGGAACCGCTTTCGCATTACTTCCGGGCACTTTATCTTTTACATCCTGCCATTCCGGAAACTGAAGAAGTGGTAGAAAAGCTTTGAGGATTAACCTCGCCTGGTGGTTACCTCCCACTTAAAGTGTTATATTAAACAAAGAGACAACCAGCAAAACTAAGGGCGGAATTAATAGACAACATCAATAACTTAAGTCGTTGGTAAGTGTCGGTTTTCCCTATCTTACACAGTACGCAATCCGTGACTTAGCGCCACAGAGGTATTACAAAAAAACTCTATTAATTCCGCCCTAACTGTTCTAAGCCAGTACCAGTAGGTAAACATTTAAAATCAGTTAGCTGACCTCCGTGGCTCAGTGGTTAAGAGCATTGGTTACTGACCCGGAGGTTGCGGGTTGGAATCCCGGCCGGAGCGGAAATTTCTGACCAAAATTTTCCGTTTCCGGAAAGGCATGTAAAGGTAAAGTGCCCTGAAGTAATGCGAAAACGGTTCCGGGGCACACTTAAAAAAAGTCTAAAACTCGCTCTAGATTAGGTCTATATTAATAATAATATATCGTGTGTGTTTAGCACCATATTATAAGAGAACAGCATAAAACTAAATCTTTGTACTTGCTACAAATCAAACAGTCATTAAGAAGTGTAAAAATTCATTTTAATTTGTTAAAAAGTTAGTGTTGCTTTATTTCGTACTAATTATTTTTTTTTTAAGATCTGTCCTTTCATACCATTTTTTTATTTTTATTTCCTATCATGAAAAGTCTGGCTGGGGGGACTATAAACAGGGAGTAGACCATCAGTCTTGGCTGGGGGACTATAAACAGGGAGTACACCAGCATTGGCTTGGTTCTGGGGGCTCTTGTCAAATATTAGCCTCCCTGTAAAGACAGTGGTAGAAGTGCTGAGTGATTCCTCCACTGGTCTGGCTACCATCGTTCACGATGACACCACCCTATGATGATGATGAGTCATGAAAATGGCAATACTTGGTGGTCTGCGTTGTAGCTTGCCATCTTGTATGCCTCCCATTTGATGGGCGAGAAGTGAATTCACGTATCCCTCCCACACAGTGCTAGATTAGACCCTTAGATTAGCCAGCGTCGATGGCATTTGATTACACCGGTTCCCTTCAGAACACCGAAGTTAGCGACATCCAGCGAGGTTAAGACTTGGATGGGTGACCATTCAAATTCTAATTCTCGTGACGCTGGCTTTTCCCGCCCCCCCACTCAGGCGGGTGAGGTCAATGTTGAGTAGCAGGTTTGTGAGTTTCCTGCGAATGGAGGGTAAAACCCCCGTCGTGATATGACCATGGACAGTTGAAAGCGACGTTAAACCCCACTTAAAAAAAAGGATTTTTTTTTATTTATATTATTAGAGTTTTAACGTCGTTTTTCAACTGCATGGTCATTGGTCATACACGACGGGGGTTTTACCCTCATTCGCAGAAACTTACAAACCTGCTACCCCATTGACCTCACCCAGCCTGGGTTGGGCCAGAATGCCAGCATCACTAAGTCTTAACCTCGCTGGACGTCGCTTAACTTCGGTGATCCTACGAGAACCGGTGCATTCAACGCGTCATCGACGCTGGCATAAAGGATATAAAAATACAAAATGAGTGGCTGGCGGAATTTACGCACCGACACATCCAAGGAGATCCGGGCCAAATTTGGGTCATTTAGACCAGAGTCGTGGCGCAATGCACCGGTTCTCGTAGGATCACCGAAGTTAAGCATCGTCCCAGCGAGGGTTATTATTATTTAACACTTTATTGGTCAACTACATGATACATTCAACAAAAAGGACATGAAAAAAAAAGAACACCAATAGAATATGTAGTGAACCAAGGGGCGAGGTTAAAGCCTGTGGCTTTCTCTTCCACCGAAACCATTTTGATATGGGTTTGTTAATATGGGTAGCAGGTTTGCGAGTTTCCTGTGAATCGGGGATAACCCCATTTGCTATTAGGGCTAAAACGAATACTTTTTGATAATTATATAAATAATTTGAACTTTATTTACATTTTTTTTATACATACAATAAATCACATCCTATGCTTAAATAATTTACTCTAAACTTAGGGACTTGATCTAATAACCCTTTTTTAACAGTATGGCTCCTAAGTAATGACCTGATCCGAGACAAGATACTGTAGATTGCGTGGGTGAAATGTTGAAATTTCTTTTAGGCTGTATTCAACAAAAAAAGGCATGTTATTAAAAATGTTTGCAACATAACAAATATGACTGTCCCGGTAGCTCAGTGGTAAGGGCGGCACTCTGTGAATCTAGAGATTTCAAAGGTCGTGGGTTCGAAACCCAGCCGGGACAAGACAAGTTATCCTTCCATATGGGATTTTTTACCACATAATAATATGTCTTGGGCTTACTGCTAAAATAATGGGACTTTAATGGGGCAGTATAAATAAGGTGTTTATTATTATTATATTTTTTGGATCAAACCAGTACAGCACCAGACCCACCAAAATGCTAGAAAAATAGCATTACATAGAACCACTGCAGGTGAGATTTCTTTTCCACACCACAGCAGCACGCCTGTGGAATTCTCTGCCTGTCAGTGCCAGAAACGCGCTATTCTCGATGGTTTTGGGCAGACGCCCTGCTTGTGCCTGGAGCAGCACCACTAAAAATTTTTTTGTCTTTTTATTATTCTTGTTTCTTTCTTTCCTTTTCTCTATAGTGTTAAGGGGGAGAACTTACATGTGAGAACCCTGCCACTTTGTACACTCTTGGTATGTCCTATTCTCACCCCTATTCGAACATCCCTATCTACCCCTCCTTCTCTAGAGGATGATAAAAACGGGATAGATTCTCTGACGCTATCTATACCTAAGAGAACCTTAATTTTTTTTTTTTTTTTTTAAAGGAAGCCTGCTTTTTTTTATAAATTATTTTTTAGATGATAGATTTTTTTTATAGATTCTAGATCTATCGAAAAAATCTGATCGTTTTTTTTTTTTTTTTTTTTGTCAAGCCCCTAGTACTTGGGCACTTTGAACAGCCTCTAGTACTTGGGCACTTTGAACCCCCCTAGTACTTGGGCACTTGAACGCAGGCGCCTTACCGCCGGGGGCGGCGCCTCGCCGGGCTTGCGCTTGGAGATGATGCGCTGGATCTTCTCCACTCCCTGTCCAGCTCGGCGCGCTCATTCTTCTCCCTTGTTGAACTTGCGCGTGCGCCGTCCGTCCGCCATCTTGACAATTTTTTTTTTTTATAGATTTCTACGAAAAAAAAAATGTATCGTTTTTTTTTAGCCAGGACCCTAGTAAAAAAAGAAAGCCAATTTTTTTATATAAGATTCTACCGAAAAAATCTGTGTTTTTTTTTTTTTTTTTTTTTTTCAAGCCGAGCACCCTAGTAAAAAAAAGAAAGCCAATTTTTTTATATATAGATTTCTACAGAAAAAAAATTATATCGTTTTTTTTTTTGCCAGGCACCTTATTAAAAAAAAGAAAGCCAAATTTTTTTTATATAGAATTCTACAGAAAAAGGAAGCCAAATTTTTTTTATATAGATTCCACAGAAAAAAAAAATTGTATCGTTTTTTTTTCGGCCAGCACCCTAGTAAAAAAAAGAAAGCCAAATTTTTTTTAGATTCTACAGAAAAATATTTGTATCGTTTTTTTTTTCAAGCTTGAAAAAAAAAAAAAAAAAAAAAAAAAACGTACAGATTTTTTCTGTAGATTCTATATAAAATTTTTTTTTGCCCCTCTAGTACTTGGGCACTTGAACCCCTCTAGTACTTGGGCACTTTGAACACCCTCTAGTACTTGGGCACTTTGAACGCAGGCGCCTTGCCGCCGGGGGGGGCCGCCTCGCCCGGCTTGCGCTTGGAGATGAATGCGCTGGATCTTGCTCCACTCCCTGTCCAGCTCGGCGCGCTCATTCTTCTCCTTGTTGAACTTGCGCGTGCGCCGTCCGTCCGCCACTTGACGCCATACTGGAAGGCGGCCTTGGGCAGCGCCTCCTTGTTGTTCTGTAGGGAGCTGGACTCCTCGGGCGTGTCGAAGTCCACCGCCCGATGGGACCTGCGGCGAATCAAACGTATAGAGGGTGAAACATAATTATAATAACAATAGTAAAATTGTAATGCCAGCGTCGATGGCTTGTTGAATACACCGTTTCCCTTCAGAACACCCGAAGTTTAAGCGACATCCAGCGAGGTTAAGAACTTGGATGGGTGACCATTCAAATTCTAATTCTCGTGACGCTGGCTTTTCCCGGCCCCCACTCAGGCTGGGTGAGGCAATTGTGAGTAGCAGGTTTGGAGTTTCCTGCAATGGAGGGGTAAAACCCCCGTCCGTGAATGACCAGGCAGTTGAAAGCGACGTTAAACCCCCTTAAAAAAAAAAAAAAAAAAAAAAAAAAATTGTATGGTGGAGATAAAGATAACAATTATCATGGGCGATGGCGATGATGTTAATGGAAATAATGATTATTTAATACAAAAAGAAATAGAAATGTAAAGGATATTAATTATAATTAACACAAAAAACTAGAACAAGGCTGCATCCCACGACACAAGGCCATACTTCATAGGTGTGGCCCTTAGTGTGAGATACGACAGCCAAAAGAAAACTAGAATAAGTTCAATTAAAAATAATTATGAATTATGTAAACTGTCATTGTTATATATATTTGAACTATTTTACTTGTCATGTATTAAATAAATAAAATAAAATAAAAAATGTAATAATAATAATAAATACCCGGTGTACGGAAGTATATTTACGGGAATAGCCCCATTTACAATGTCAATAAAATACAAAGATTAAAATATAATAATGTTAAAAAACACTGCCAATTATGGACACAATACTTCCTCGTGATTGTTTCACATTGTAAACGTGCCAATTTTTGAGATTTTATATAAAATTACTTGTATCTCCAAAACGACTGAACCGATTTCTTCAAATTTGTTTTATATGGTAAAATATCGTTTTTTCCTACATTCTAGAATCAACAAAAATTCTGTATCGGCAAGTCGTGGTCTTTATTTTTTGACTTTTTTGTCCAAAATTTCGGATTTTCTTAAATATCAGAGTCAATTATAATTAATTAAAAATAATTATAAAAAGCCTATGTTAAATATAATATACATAACCAAACAAAATTTCATCAAAATCGGGTGTACCGTTCACGAGATATAAGCGTTTAAGTAAAAAAGTTAGTGGTCAGGCGCATGGTCTCTTTCACCAAGAACCGCTTGTACGATTCAATGAATTTAAAATGGGACCATCTACAGAATGTCTCCTAGATGGTGCAAAATTTCATCAAAATCCGTCGAGTAGTTTTCCGAGATTTGCGCGTTACAAGGAATCGTTTTAACAGACCGACAGACGGACACAAAACCAAAGTTGCTCAGGAGGTTATGAAAAAAAATGAAATCGGAGAAAACAATTTTTTTTTTTTTTTTACAAAAACGAACACAATATTCCGATTTCTAATATTACAAATTTCTCGGAAGTAATAATATGAAATTATGTAAACTGTCATTGGTTATACATATTTGAACCATTTACTTGTCATATATTAAATAAAAAAATTAATACATAAATCTGTCTGTCCCGTTAGCTCAGTGGTAAAGGCGGCACTCTGTAATCCAGAGGGTCGCGGGTTCGAAACCCACCGGACATGACAATTATCCTCCCATTTGGGATTTTTTACCAAAATAATATATGTCTTGGGCTTACTGCTGGGAATAATGGGACTAATAGTCCTAATCGGGCAGCATAAATAAGGCGGATATTATTTATTAATATAAATAACTCACCCTTCTTGTTCCCCGGTCCATCTTGGTGTAGTCCACTCATCGTCCGAGTCATCGATAGCGTCCTGCACTCGTCCAGCCCCGGATAGCACTCGGCATAGCCCGTGGGCTCCACCGTCAGCCCGACAGCAGGTTCGCCGTGCGCGGATTCGCGGCCGCCCGCCGGCAACGGATTAATAGTGGCGGGGCGGGTGCGGCAGGCATTGCCGGCGCGGAAGGGTTCGCGGCGTTGCCGGACTGGAACAGACTGCCATGACTTCGCCTTGTCCTCGGCGGAGACGTGTTTGCTGTGGCTGGACTTGGCCTGCGCGATGTAGTCGCCGCGTCCGGATAGATGGGCTCGTCCAGCTGTGCCCAAGCGAGAAGTAGTCAATCATTGTTATCGAATTAATTATTAATATGGACATACTGCTCGTCCAGCTGTGCCGGCAAGAAGTATCGAGTCATTGTTATCGAATTAATATTAATAAGGATAAGATAAGATTTATTTATTGGTGTACATCAAAATTTACAATTTGTTTACACAAGTCAAGCGTTAAAATTCCATTCTTATAAAAGCTGGTTTGGCATGTTCATTGTATGGCAGTTTACCCCAGTTACCCAGAATACTATTTACAATTTTACAATTTGTTTACACAGTCAATTACAGATACAGAAATGGGGTAGAGGAAGGAAAGACATAGTAGAACTTAAGAATAACAAACTAAGTAAATTGTAAGTTAGACCATATCACTCAGCTGCAGCTCAAAAATTCTTCGAAGGAATAAAAAAAAACCTCCTTTTTTAAAAATTAGTGATTACATGTTTTAAATAACTTTGTGGCATGACCTTGTTATGTGGGGGCAGTTTTGTTGAACAATATAATACATGATAATTGGGACCATTTCGAGCTGCATTTTTAAACGATGATTATTAATGACTAAGTTAGCCAGCGTCGATGGCTGTTGAAATTACACGGTTCCCTTCAAACACCGAAGTTAAGCGACTTCCACGAGGTTTTAAAACTTGGATGGGTGACCATTTCAAATTCTAATTCTCGTGACGCGGCTTTTTCCCGGCCCCACCAGGCTGGCTGAGGCAATGGAGTAGCAGGTTTGTGAGTTTCCTGCGAATGGGGTAAAACCCCCGTCGTGATATGACCATGGCAGTTGAAAGCGACGTTAAACCCCACTAAAAAAAAAAAAAAAAAAAAATACTAGTTATTTCTATCTCTTTGAGCCCGGTCTCCTGGGGTTTAAAAGGGCTCGTAAGCAAAGGGTTAGACAACGTTTCTCACCAGGGCGCGGTCCAGCTTGCTCTTCTTGGCGTGCTTCTTCGACTTGGGCCCCTGACGCAGGTAGGCCAGGATCTGGGCCAGCTTGTTGATGACGATATCGTTCGTTGGTCAGGGCCGGCTTGTCCTCGACGCTCTTCTGCACGTCCGACAGGCTGCGGATCAGCGTGGTGGGCACGTCTGTCTCGCACGTGTCGTCCTGCATGTCGATCACGTAGGCCATGCGCCCCGGCGCGAACATCACGTTCCGCTCCACCGTCTTCCGGCCTGCGCGCGCAGAATAATAACATCGTCATATTTAACAATACAATACATCCTAAGAGAATGAGATAGCCTTCAAAAGGGGAGGTTTAGTTTTATTAGTTTTATTTATTTTTTCTGTCATGTATTCATTTATTTATTTTTTTAATTAGTACTCTAATGTTAAGTTTGTCTATGCTTATTTTGATGTGTATTAAAAAATTAATTCAAATAAAGGCTATAATAATAATAATAAATTTATACAATCCATCATTCCATACACGAGAACGAGACTGAACAGTTACTTTCTTCCTACATGCGCGCGCATAATAAATTAACATGGTCCGATTTTATACAATACATACTACGAGAATGAGACTAAAGAGTTACATTCTTCTGCCTCCCGCGCATAAAAATCAGTTATAAACAGAAAAGTGAGAAGTTGTACTAGATGTGCATGAATATCCACAACATACCTGGACAGCTGTTTCGAGCTTATTTGCTCTCATCAGCAGGTAATAGTTCTGATTATCCATGTCATCAACTAACCTCTCTACTTTTAATCAGAATAAACAGAAAATAATAATACCGTCATATTTATACAAACATTCTACGAGAATGAGACTAAAAAGTTACTTTCCTTCCTGCCTGCGCGACTGGGGTCCCACTCATATCGGAGGAAAAATGAGGATAGCTCCTTTGATAAGAGCAGCGACCAGTGGCGGAATCAAAGTCAAAATAAAATAATAAAAGATATTGTGGTAAAGTCCATATGATTCTAGGCCACCCACAAAAATTGTGAACATAATAGCACAAAGAAAAAGCATTATCACTGTATCACTGTCTCACTGTAATAATATTATTATTATTATAATAGTATGCTTTATTAGGTAAGACAAAAATATATACAGTAAAATACATTGAATTTATAAAGAAAAAATAAATAGATCGAACAAAGAAACAAGAACAAAAAAGAGAAAGAAGCTATAAGCCGAAAAAGCTGTCCAGTATTTCTGTTATTCATGTACATCTAGTAAAAATTCTCAATTTTTTTATAGATTATACCTAAAGGAGGGGCTTTGTAATGTCTATGGCAATCTCATCATCCAAACCCTTTTTTTTTTACGAAAACCCGAAATGCGTGTCTCCTTTATATATATTTTTTAAATAGTTTATTTATTTATTTTCTTTTAAAGAACATTTATACAAAGGACTTCCCTAAGCTTTGAAAGCTTCAAGAGATGTTTCAATAAATGTTCATTTTAAAAGAAAAAAAGAACCACCCAGCGCCTATCTTGTTCCGCTACGTCCCATGCGGTCTTGAACTGCACCCTTCCTCTTCTAACCTCCCCGGGACCACCACCTTCTCCTTCTCTTTTCCTGCAAGCAGAGATTATATTCCTCCTCAGATATTCCACCTAAATTTTTTTTTTTTATAAGTTATAATATTTTTTATAATATTGCCTATTTATACTGCTGATGATATAACTCCCTATAAACAGCATTTGCCCAAGACGATTATTAAGTGTTTAAATAATAATAATAAGACTCTTTAGGGAATGCCAAAGGATTTTTCTTTCCACCCCAATCCTCAGAGTCAATTATCATTGGTCCAAACCTCAAATTAAGAAGAAAAATCCATGCCCGGTGGGTTCGAACCACGGATCTCTAGCTACCTCAATTACCATACGAGCGCATTAACCATTGATACCAGTGCACTTGGAAGTTACGAAAATTATTTCATTGTTTACCTTCTCTGATTTCTTGGGCTTGACCACTAGCTTCTCCATCTCTTCCTCCTGCTCCAACTCCTTGTTCGGATTTCACTTCCACCTTCTCAGCAGAGCGAATCCAAACCTTTCACCAAATGGGTGTGCTCCATGTCACCTGGTCAAATTAAGATTAACACCATATTGTTTTATTTTTTCTGCAAAAAAAAAACTTCAATTCAGCAGTGAATATGTAAAGAAAATTAAAAA
>JAMCCL010000439.1:0-32808 GCA_024516035.1 Bactericera cockerelli
GAATACAGAATATTATTATTATTAAACTGATAGCACAAATTTACGATCATACCTTACTCTGTTCACTCATGATTAAAACAAATACAATACATTCATTCAGCCAAAGGTTAATCTTAATGTCAAAGTCACTGACTGACTGATCATCACTGTTTCTCCGAACTGGTAAGTCCTAGAAGCTGAAATTTGGTAGGTAGCTTTGTCTTATAGGGATTTTTCGAAATTCCCACTACAACACCTGCCATTGGCGAAAAAGGACTTTTTGCTTTCACGGCCATGCCTCGGCCCGCAAAGCGGGCGACAGCCCGCTAGTCTAACATACAAGATTAGATGCGGCTCCGGTTGGCTTCATTCGGCCCAGAAATAATAGATACAATTTTATTCTATATGTATAATCCCAAGGAACATGTATTACTAAGTTTCAACTATTTTTTCAAGCATCTAGTCGGGAGTTATCGTAATAAAATGGTTATATTTTCTTATCTATACTTATAAAAGAGAGTTTCACTGACTGACTGACTCACTCACTGTTTCTCCGAACTGGTAAGTCCTAGGAAGTTGAAATTTGGTAGGTAGCTTCGTCTTATAGTCTAGATGTGCAATAAGACGGGATTTTTCGAAATTCCCACTACAACACCTGCCATTGGCGAAAAAGGATTTTTTGCTTTACGGCCGTGCCTCGGGCCGAAAAGCGGGCGATAGCCCGCTAGTTTTTTATATAGTTCTTTGAGTAATTGTGATAAACTAAAAAAAAAAACTACATAATTTAGAAATATTAAAACTCACAAGTTAGTTCCATGTTGTTTCTTACTAAGAATGTTTGTTTTTTTGCAGAGGTACCGCAGAGTAGCTAGTAACTATTTTACTAAATGAGTTTTACTCTGAATTCCCATTTTTTAGGTAATTAGTACATAAGCCTCCTTTTTAATATCAATTAATTAATTATCAATTGATTTTTCCTTTTTATTGTACATAATTTTATTCAATAAAATTAATGTTACAGCTCAGAAATAATGTACATCTCTTATCACTGACTATCAATACTATTCATAACACGTCACTAGCACACAAGTGCAGGGTGTAATTGTAATTGTAATTGTAATTTATTTATTTGTACAAAATATCTTCCGATGTGGTACAAAGTCATACATAGTATAAAATAGAAAACATAAAATGCAATTTAAAATTAATAATAATAATAATAATAAATAAAAAAATATATGTATAAAATAAAATACTACCTAAAAATTCTGTAACTTTGTCATTTTTCTCTTGCCCAAACAACATTGCTTACCCACAACCACAAGTTGCTGAAAAGATGTAGATTGTATCTGAGCGCAACATTTTACCAATTGTTGAAAAAAAAAAAACTCTGAATTCCAACAAAATTAAACTCACATAATTATTTTTCGAAAGTAATTAGTGACGTGATTTAGATACGCTTTTTCGATTGCACCCACACTAGTGTTACATTTGGGTGCTATTTAAAGATTATTTTCAACTGTATACGTAGTTCATGTTTTTTTTTTTTTTTTTTTTTTTTTTTTTTTTTTTTTTTTTTTTTTTTTTTTTTTTAATGTAAAAAACTTGTCCCATGGACCGTCCTTCCGGAAGGGAACCGACGATGCAAGTAGCATTTCTTCTTTGAATGGCTAGACCAATTTTTCGGTAAAGAAAATGATTGGAACGGGGATCACCCGTAACTCCAATCAATTTCTTTCCCAAATGGTCTATTTCTTAGATTCGACTGTACTGTACTAAATTTTAAACTGTACAGTGTACATGCATGACAATATTAGGCACAGCTCTCAAAACGGTTATAATAAACGCACGAATAGATAATTGAGAACAAGTGGTTTTGTAGAGTAATTTTTTTTATTATTATCACAACCTATTTATTATGAAGTGGTTAACGCGCTAGTCTGGTAATGCAGGTTGTGTAGGGATCCTTTGGTTTGAATCCCACCCAGTGCATGAATTTTTCCTCATTATTTGAGAGTGTGACCACATTAAGACTCTGAGGGGGTTAAGTGGTAGAAAATGCTTTAAGCATAATGCATTGAGCATTAACCTCGCCTGGTGGTTATAATATTCCACAAAAGAGTTATTATTATTAAGTATGTCATTGTTTGATGACATGCATGGGTGTCCTCTTCATTCTTCATTCTCATACCTCTCAAGTTTTACGTCGAGTTCATACTAGTTCTAACTTTTTATATTCGCATCAAAATTTTCGTCTTCCTCCACTTATGCAAAAGAGACAAATTAGTATAGTTATTGCAAATTTCAAATCCAGAGTACAGAGGCGGAAAAATTCCGACCCCGCCGGGGTTCGAACCCGGGTCTCCTGGAGAGAAAGCCAAGCATGCTATCGCTGGCTATGGTGACTGCTTCAAATACATAATATAGGTAAGGAGACTTTCGATGTTGTTTAAATTATAAAAATGATTATTTTTTCTCAACGATAGTTATGAATGTTATGATTGTTATCAAATTTGTTCAATAGGTATGAAACAAGTGACACTGATATAATGGACTCAAAAGTGATCTCACAAGAAACAAAATATTGAAATATTCAAACAGTTGACCGCGGATCAAATGAAAATGACAAGCTCTGAAGATGACTCAGAAGGGCTGAATTATTAACAGGGACAAGATTGGGTTGGAAATCACGCGATGTTTAAACTCGCGAGAGTGTGGAAAAGTGACTCTAGCCTTTTTTTGCTTCCTCTTCACTTTTAACAGTGGAGAAAAGCCGTCATGCAACATCATTTACTTACACATTTAATAATAATACGTACTCTTCAGTGGAAGGTAACCTCCAGGGGAGTGAGACGAGGTTAATTTTCAAAGCATTTTGAAAATTAACCCTTATTATTATTAGACTTATTATTGTGCGGTCACAAACTTAAATAAATGAGGAAAAATTCATGCATTGGATGCGATTCGAACCAACGGATCCCTGCGCTACCTGGATTACCAGACTGGCGCGTTAACCACTTAACTACCAATGCATGCACCTATACATAGATAGGAAATGGGATAAGTCTCTATTTAATTTTGGTTTTAACGTCGCTTTCAACTGCATGCTCATATATCATGATGGGGGTGCTACTGTCCATTTGCACAAACCTTCTAACTCACATTAACCTCACCCAGCCTAGGTTCGCCGGAATGTCAGCATCACGAAGTCTTCACCTCGCTGGACGTTGCTTAACTTTGTTGATCCTAACCGGTGCATTCAATGCGCCATCGACAATGGCTTTGTATCAGTCTTGACCATCATTATATTGTGGGCACTCCAATTGTAATTTTCGGTTGGTTATTATTACAAGTTATGTTCAAATATTTACCTATGTATGCTCGGGAGTAGTCTTTAGGCTCTGATATTTTCCAAAGATACTACCTGGATCGCTAAGTATTTGGTGTGTCATTTGCCTCGCGAGATTGTTTCTAGTTACAGCCAGTCCAAATTGAATCCAGATAAAAGCTCTTTCTTTGTATAGGGCGTTATTCACACCTTGGCCGAGGTGTTTGATTATAACCTTGTGTTCTGTTTTAAATCAGAGTTACTCCCAGTTTAATGTTTAGTATTTCCAAGATGAATATTTTATTTCTTTTTTTCTAATTACAAATGTTAAATACTTCATAACTTCAATTTGACGAAAGCAAAATCATAGATACATAATATAATATTATTATAAAAACATAAACATTTCTTTGATCAAATCGAAGCTAACCCATAAAATATATAAGACCTGTTTGACTGCTGGAAGTGCTGGAGTAAAGGGACTTTTCAGTCTTACCTCAGCAGTATAAACAAGGGGGAAAGCATTGTGGTGCTTTCCAATACAAATTTAACCTTGAAATATTTCCTTTGACCTTTTTCTAGTATAATTTCAGAAAGAAATAAGAGTATCATAATCCGGGCGCCCCAACAAAGCAATGGCTTGAAATAATACGTGTGTATTTGTGTACATATTCGATAAAGCGAGAGTTTTCAGTTTATAAAAAAGTTGGTTTCAATTGTGTGTTCAAAAAAATGTAATATTTTAAAAATAAACGAGTGTATTTCTGCGGTTGCAGTATGTTCTATTTTTAATTGAAAATGTGACCCGTTTATAACGTTTGACAGTCTACTTTTGGTACAATGATTAGTGTTTTACTGGGGATGAGGCATACATAATTAGGAATCGTACCTAAATAATCTTCAGCTACACCCGATCTAGAATGGAAGATTTAATATAAGCTGATAATCTTTTCACTAATTAATCTTGTTATGCTTGCATGATATTGATATCTGTGCCATAATTGCAAAAGTTTTATGGAGGTTGGATAGCTATGTCGTTGGAAAGATTAGAGCTGGCTAGGGTATTAAAGTACTTAACTTGAAATTTTACGATAAATGAAACCATTATGTACATAAAATGTGGAAAGGCTTATGACCTACATGTATGTACTTTGTCAAATCTGAGGTTTCTAGGTCCGATTTCATGGACAGTTTAACGCTTTGATTAATTCTTCGGCACAAACTGATAGTGATACAATATTGTATAATAACACAGAGACCCACGTTGCAATTATGTATAGTTTGTACACGTATGAAGAAACAACTTTCATTGACAATTAATCATATTGATTGTAACTAAAATGAAGCATGACAGATAGTAGATTACCATCTAAATTGTGTTCATCACTAGAGTGATGATTCAATAACTAAAATTTACTATGTTCGGGACTTGAACGAACGACCTCCAGATTACCAACCCTCTACCTTCAGGATCCAGCTTCTGAGTTCGTTCAGGTCGGTGGAGATGACACATGTATCTATATATTAGCATTTCTCTTGTGCCGGGATTTTCTTATAAGAACTCAGATATCCCAGTTAAATATGACTTATAGTATCTAACATATCTCCTGTGCCGGGGTTTTCTCCTAAGGACTCAGATATCCCAATTAAACATGACCTATGACGACTATCTCCCCGAACTGCCTCAGCTTAACAGGAGGTTAAGCGCAAGTGCCCCTACTCTACCTTACCTGTACAACCAGGACCGATGGGAAGATGGCAACTTGTACCAGGGACACCCGGTAAGAACAGGCATGGAACTAATAGGCGTTTTTTTTTTTTTTTTTTTTTTTTTGTACTTTCAAGAAATTTCTAATATTAGAAATCGGAAGTATTGTGTTCGTTTTTGTAAAAAAAAAAAAAAAAAAATATTTTTTGCTCCTATTTCAATTTTTTTTCATATTTCTGGACGTTTCATAACCTCCTGAGCAAATTTGGTTTTGTGTCCGTCAGTCAGTGTGTCGGTCCGTCGGTCTGTTAAAAATATTCCTCGTAACGCGTAAAAAAAGAAGTGTAGTCATTGGGCTACTTCTCCTCCATGTTATATCTACTACATCAAATTTACTTATTACAATTTGTATTTTCCGATACTAAGCATTGTAGATTGTAATTAAAAGTATCAATAAAAAAAAGTAACGCGCAAATCTCGGAAACTACTCAACGGATTTTGATGAAATTTTGCTCACACATAGGAGACGTTCTGTAGATGGTCCCATTTTCGTCAAATTCGTACTAGCGGTTCTGGGTGAAAGAGACCACGCGCCAGACCACTAACTTAAACGCTTATATCTCGTGATCGGTACACCCGATTTTAATGAAATTTTGTATGTATATGCGTATTAGTATTTAGAAAGTGGATTTTTATTTTTTAAAAAATATGATTTGTCTTTGATATTTAAGAAATATAAATCTCAAAATTGCCACGTGTATACAATGTGAACCAATCACGAGGAAGTACTGTGTCCATATTTGGCAGTGTATTTTTTTTTTTTTTTTTTTTTGGAATCCGTTCTCTTATTCTGTGTCCAGGGGTCTTTAAAGCCTTTATCAAATCTCCCTGCATAATGTATACACAGTATACAGAATTTTTTAGTGTCACGCATGTAAGAACTGTTGACCTCCTCTATCCTTCGAACTTGTCAATGACATAATTTGTCTCTAAGTCCTCCATAATATCATTAACGTGACAGTAGACTTACATATTATTATGGAAACTTCGTTCATAATAGCCTTTGAAGACTATAAATAACTATCGAAGAAAAGATAAAAGATACTATTATTTTTATGATTACGTAAGGATATGCTTTTCCAAGGGGCCACCCCCGTCGAAACTGACGATTTCTTTCATTTACAAAGTTTTATGAGTCCCAGCGTGAGTCAAGTAGAAGATAATCTTGGAGCTGGATCTACAATGAAATTGCTTGGGCGTTCACTGAGGTCTCTCTTCAATTATTATCGATGTTATAAACTATGGTGCTGACTTAGACATAGCGGGACGAGAGATGGGGGGGGGACATGAGAGGGGGAGAGATAAATAGATACGGCGAAACAGGGAAGGAGGAGAGATTAAGAATAAGAGATATAGGGAAATAATGGGTTTGATGGCAGAGATGGCCTCGGGCAAAAATCACGACCTTTGACAATATTATTCTTGTCAATAAAGAGTTATTATTATAATTATAAATAAATTAAACCAATAAGAAGTAGAGAGTAGCACTAGCACTTTTTATAAACTACGGTAATCACTAGATATATTAAAATAAACCGCGATACAATAATAATAATTATGTCGCCTTGTTTCTAATACATCGACTAGAAGCACAAAGTCGAATAAGCACGAAAAAAAAAAAAAAAAAAAAAAAACGGCATAATATCCATATAGGTAATATCTAGGAGCAAATACATTGTCCAGAGTATGAATCGAACCGGTCACTTCGCATTGCAAAGACAGAAATTCCATCCATTTAGACTTTCCCAAGTTTCGTAAAGCGACGTCACTCATTAGCCAGTGGTTATTCCGAAAATTTAAATCAATTCAGGGATATTTTACCTACTTACGACTGGTTTTTTTCGTGTTTTTATTTCTGTTTCAATGAATTAACACGATCACATTCACGGCAATGAATCTAAATTAAAATTAAGTGGACTTTAATTAGTGATATCATCAGTAAAGAAAATTAATTTGATACCACTTGGTTCATTATTATCCATATTACATATAATAACAAGAAATCGGACAGGTACCTAAAAATTACAATTTTTTCTACATACTCAAACAATCATATTTAAACAATTAATCAGAAGAATAATAGTTTTTCTGATTGTAATCAAAACAATGGTTTCAAAAACATTAAAAAGATCGTTTTTTTATATTAGAACAATCGTTTCAGAAATGGCCCTTGGATAATGGACCCGACCCAACTTATGGTTGAAATTATACATCTCTTCTACTGTTCCATCGTAATTGTTATTCTTTTTCCAACTTTGAAATCTCACGAAGATGAGAAAGTTTCGTGAAATGCCCACAAGGAAGAAAATTAAATTTAATTTTGAAGTGAAATTTTGAAATTGCTACCTTTCGAACAAATTAAAATTCATTATAAAAAATTCATAAAATATCTTCACCAACAGTTTTGTAGGAAGAATCAAAACTTTTGAAATTTAATTACGTCTTTCTGTGATTTTGAGAGTTAAACAAATTTCAAGAAAATTTATCGGGGAAAACATTAATAATTGTGTTACAATTTTAGTAGAATAGCCTTTTCCAAAATTTCTTGAGAGTTGCTTTATATTTTGACGACAATATTCTTCAGGAAAGCGAGAGTATACACTATTTTTGTATATTAGAAGCAATAGAGTAATTATAAATTTTATAATTGACTTTGCCATCACTCGCCATCTTGTTTCAGGCAAGCTTCCAGCAGAAACAATTGCAAGAGAAAGAGCAGAAACTCCTGTCACTGTTTGAGAACCACCAGGATAAGTATCTGCAAAAGCTAGAAGATCAACAGCATAGCCGGACGTCTAGTGCTGAAAATCAAAACGTCCAAATGTCTTCTGGGAAAGTGCGACAGCTGTTTGAAGAGCGAAGGAAACTGACAACCAAAACATCAACGAAAACTTCACAAAACGGATGGGACAAAAGTCATCCACTCAAACCTATCAAACCAAACAAAATCAATAACTCAGCAACTAAAACTGATCTAGATCCTTTGAACAAATTACTAACCTCACACAACAAAGAACCTGTTAGAAACAATTTGACGAGCCCCACTAAAGGCAATGATGAACTAAAGAATCAAACCATAGGAAATGGGATTTTTGGAAAACTACCAAATATAGGAGGGGAGTTGCTGTCAACCCAGAAGCCTAAGGAAACGACGGCTAAACTATTTACAAAGAACACTGGTAATGTGAAGCCTGTTGTGAACACAACTAATGTCACAAAGGCAATGGCAAATGTTAAAATTACACCAGCTAAGAAACCAGTACCCCTAAGGTGAGTGAACCACTTTGTTTAGAAAAGAACTAAATTCTTATAAGTATCATTAAAATTACTTTGATAAGTATCATTAAAATTACTATTTATAAACAATATTTTATAATAAAAAAACAATTATATGAATATTATTACTTGAGGTTTGGTTACCACCAAGTTGATATTTATTTCACTGAATAACTATATATTATATTAAGCAGTTTTGAGAGTGTTTCTATAAGAAACTACAGACTAGATTAGCAAAACAGATAATCTCGTTGCGTCGTTCGAAGATAAACAGTAAGCTAAACAACTTCAACAAGGTAATCTATTTTGACTAATTATCATAAGATAATTAGTCAAAATAGACCTACCTCTACCAATCTAAAGATTGCCAAGACCTACCTCTACCAATCCCTGTCCTTGGCGATCCAGAGAGGGAATGCATCGAGTATTCTGGGGACTTTTCCTCCCAATCCCTCTCTGGACTTTATCAACCAACTTTGATAATTATGTTTGTTGTTTAGTAAATAAAACATACCACTTCTAATGTGTTTAGGAGACTGATTTACCAATGTTAAAAATACAAGAGTGCATGATAATTATCATAACATTTGTTCTTCCAGACACCCTCCCGAACGCCCGTGACACCCGCGCCTCCTCCGCGGAAGCGTCAGGACCCAATGCCCGCCCCTCCCTCTCGTCGGGACCCAAAGCTTGCACCCACGGTCGGCGCCGCCCTGGTAGCCAAAGCTCCACGCAGTTCCGTCCGCATGGCGCCACCGACCGATCCGAACATGGCTCAGTGTGCGCAATGTGGTCGAAACTTTGCCAAGGATAGAATTGAAGCTCACGAGAAGATCTGCAGCAAAACGGCCAAGAAGAAGAGGAAGGTGTTCGACCCGGTGAAGCATCGACTGAAAGGCACAGACGCCGAGTCCTACCTGAGGAAGGCGAAGAATTCTCCACCAACACCTGTTGTAAGTTATTATTCAACAATTTAGATCAATCTTTATTTACAATTTTTTATGTACAGGTACAGTCAAAAGGTATAATTAATTAAATATAAACAAAGTTTGATCAAGGGTGGTGATAATGCCTTTGGCATTCTCTTCATTTGCTCAGTAGACGCATTAGTAGTCCTCGATAGTTGTTCACAGATTTTACTCTCTTTCTTCTTAGCGAAAAAAATGTTCTTGACAAATTAGCTAGCGATAATCCAACACACAAGTCTCACAATAAAAGACAAAAATAAGTTAACTAGAATGAAATACTCTAATGTAATTTGGTATAGTATCATTAAGAACCATGACAAACTAAAGTTCAGGAATCGGGATAGTTCCTTTAAGCGTTGCGACTATATTAGTTATATGAGTAACCTTTCGCAAAGAACCCTTTTTTTTTTCTTAAAAAAAAAAAAAAAAAAAAAAAGATGAGTGTTTCACAGCCTTTTTTATTTCGTAGCCATGAAACAGGAGCTACTGTAGACGCTTGTGGTCTGTGTTGTAGCCTGCCCATCCCGTAGTATGCCTCCCCTCTGATGGGCGAGAAGTGACACAATACTTCCCATTTAGGTGCTGGGTCGACACGAGCGCACCGGAAGGTATCCCTTACAAACAATTGTAACCAAATTATGAATACAAATTTTTGTCGGTACGGGGGATCGAACCCAGGACCTTCCGCATGGCAAGCGAGTGCTTAACCACTGAGCTAATCGCGCGCTTAACCACTTTGATTAAGAAAGTTAAACTATGAATTAAACATCTGTAGTGTTATGAGACTAAATAAGTCGAAATAACTGAATCCTCTTGGTGCATACTAACAAGCCATTGTTCCGCATTCCAGAAGTCCAGCAAGAGCAACTGGAGGAAGAAGCACGAGGAGTTCATCGCCAACATCCGCGCCGCCAAGCAAGCTCAAGACTTCATCAAGAAGGGGGGCGACATCCGGGACTTGCCCCCACCGCCCCCCATGGACACGTCGGACCTGGTGCCCTGTCCCCATTGTGGGCGGAAGTTCAGCGAAGGGGCGGCCGAACGTCATATTCCCAAATGTGCCAACATGCGTCATAATAAAACTACCCCGGCGAAAAAAACCACCATCCGGCGCTGATAGAGAAACGTATATGTGGCGAATGTGAGGTCCCTCTCTTCCCGATTTCGCGCAGGTTTTGTAAATTTAATTGTGATATTAATTTTAATATAAGATTTTACGAAGACTTTTTTAACGGATTCTGCAGGGTAATTTGTGATGGATTTTTGTGACGCAAGGTACATCCGAGTATATATCCGGTTGATTCAGTCGGAAAAATACTTTGACAAGTTGTTATCTGTTGTTATTTTCTTTACAAAAAGTCTACTGTCTTTTGTATTTTGCTTTTTAACTCTTGAACATTGCAAAAGCTTTTTAATGCATTTTAAATACAAGCTGTAATGCCAGCGACGCATTGAATAGTTTGAAACATGTGGCGTACTTATTGTGATTCATGAATAGGAAGATAGGATTCTCGTAGGAAAACGCTATGTATGTTCTCTTTTAACTTATGTGTCGTTATGTGTACAAACAAACACCAGATCATTGTTCACAATGTGAGAAGAGGACAGACTGCTTATTACTCAAAAAATGGAAAAAGAGAAGTGCTTTCTGTACCTACAACTAATCCAGATACGCTAGAGTAACGTATTTATTCTGTGTAGTATCTGGTTTGAGAGTAGGTTCGCAATGTTAGGCAGGCGGCCACAACGAGGACCCTAGACCTGACCCTGATCCCTAGACACTAAAATAATATTCAAATTCTAATTCTCGTGACGCTGGCTTTTCCCGGCCCCACTCAGGCTGGGTGAGGTCAATGTGAGTAGCAGGTTTGTGAGTTTCCTGCGAATGGAGGGTAAAACCCCCGTCGTGATATGACCATGGCAGTTGAAAGCGACGTTAAACCCCACTTAAAAAAAAAAATAATAATATAGACGATTTTCGGCAATCCGTTGAGGCTGCTTACATTTAATTAAATGGTTAGATAATTCTGCGTGGTACCGGGGCAAACCTACGGTCTAGGGGTCCCTTATTCCCGCGCACCAGTTTTATTATTATTATGAGCGCGCGATTAGCTCAGTGGTTAAGCACTCGCTTGCCATGCGGAAGGTCCCGGGTTCGAACCCCCGCGCCGACAAAAATTTGTATTCTTAATTTGGTTACAATTGTTTGTAAGGGATACCTTCCGGTGCGCTCGTGTTGACCCAGCACCTAAATGGGAAGTATTGTGTCACTTCTCGCCCATCAGAGGGGAGGCATACTACGGGATGGGCAGGCTACAACACAGACCACAAGCGTCTACAGTAGCTCCTGTTTCATGGCTACGAAATAAAAAAGGCTGTGAAACACTCATCTTTAAAAAAAAAAAAAAAAAAAAATTATTATTTGTCCTGGTTGCAGGTTTTCAATGAAACCCTTACAATTAACACTGCGACCTAATTAGATCTATTGTGTGACCAGTTGATTCTATTCGGTTTTAACGTCCTGATTTGAGACAGATAGTCAGGACGCGGGTTTTACCCTCCATTCGCTGGGAATCGTACCAGCTACCCACATTAACCTCACCCAGCCTGGGTAGGGTCGGAATTGCCAGCCTCACGTGTTTGGAGGGGACAGAATTTGCTTCGAAAAGTGTGCCCCAACCGAGAGTCGAGCTCGAGACCTCTGGACTATGGGTGGTAGCCATAACCGTTACGCCGCGGAGGCTGGAAACGCACTAAGACTAATGAAAAATCTGCACAGTATGTGAAATAAAATTCACGAGTAAGTACCGATAGTAGTTGGTTAACCTCTCATTTTGAGTGAACACAAATAAGAAGTCCCCAGTCATAAAAACATCAGATGTATTGTACAATTGTACATAATGTAATATATGTATATGGGTAACTCCTACTTGCGTATAGCCAAGGTTAGCAATGTTAGCATTGATTTTCTATGTTATTTCACCGGTAGCATTGATATTTTGCATACCGCCGTACTATATTTTTATTCAAAGACACTATTTCCGCTCCAATGATTTAAAAGTAGCAAATTATTGTTTACGATTAATACGAACAATAATTTAGAATCTATTAGTCACGGATGGTTGATGCAATATACTTACGCTTGCGTGCAAAGTAAAACGAATTTTCAGATGGTTATTTTAATTATTTTAACCAGAGAAATTTTGACAAAGTTATTTGATCAACCATGATTGATTGCAAAAAAATTGAAAAATTCTACTATTATAAAACAATACTGTGAATGTGCTATCTCTGACTGGCACAAATTAGCTTGCTTTCTTTTTCATCAAATAGGCATGTCCGAAACTTAAGCTGTATTTTTCTTTGTAACCAAAGTTAACCAAACGGGAATAAAATGAACCAAACGGGAATAAAATGAACCAAACTGGAAGCAAGAATTTTCTACTTCCATTTTGGTTAATTTTGGAAGAGGAAAAATTTCTTCTTCCAAAAAAAGAAAAATGACTTGCTTCCAGTTTGGTTCATTTTATTCTCGTTTGGTTAACTTTGGTTAGAAAGAAAAATACGGCTTTAATAGTCTGCAATGACACTTGGATTCTTTTCAGTTTTTTTTTTTTTTTTTTTTTTTTTTTAGAGTTAAAATTGATATATCTATGAATAATCGCACTTTGTATCGAGAAAAGAAAACGAAAAATCTTTGAGACTAGATTCAACCAAACATTTTTCAGGAAAAATTGTTCTCTGACAGATGGGATTTTCAACCCACACACAAAACTTCCAATCAATGACGAGTGTGTTTAAATTGTACCACCGCGAATAAAAGTTATTAGATTGTAGGCGAGAATTTTTTTATTGTATTATTGAGTGGGAAGTGAACACGAATTTTATGACGGAAAGATCAAACGTGAATGTGACAAGGAAGCAGATAAGCGAGAGAGGAGATATACAAGGAGAGGAAACTATGGGTAGTAGGAAGTTGAAAGGGAAGGGAAGTGAGAAGGATGACTAGCGAAGGAGAGAATAGGAAGGAGAGGTGGGGGGGGGGGACAGTAAGAAAAATGGAAAGGGAAGCATCTCTAGATCTATGAAGGGGAGATGAAGAATGGTGATTGGAAAAGTACTGGAAAGAGGATTTAAAATTATCACGAAAGCGCAGTTTCTGAAACGAAAGGTTGGATGAGTCGGGAAAATATGAATGGCTTCTGGGAACTAGAGGCAGAAAAATATGATAATAATAATATCGCCCTATTTACACTGCCCGAGCAGAACAAATGAGTCCGATTTTTCCAGCAGTGAGCCCAAGGCGTATTAGTAAAATTAAGTGGTTAAAATTCCAAAAAATGAGAACATAACTCGTCATGACCTGGCTGAATTTCTAACTTACGACCTCTGGATTACCAGACTGACGCCTGATCAATGAGCTACCGGGAAAGACTAGATTCGAGATTGGAAGAGTCATGAGATAGAAGGAAGTCTTAAGAAGAATAGACAGTTACGTTTGGACTAATTCAAAAAGAGCAACGTTAATTATGCATTATCATTTTGCTGAATTTAAAAATCGGGCAACTATCTTCGAGGGACTACCTTCCTTCCTGGGACTTCTGGACTAGGAAGCTCTGATGGGCCTCCCCTCTGATGGGCGAGTAGTGACACAGTACTCCCCATTCAGGTGCTGGGTCAACACGAGCGCGCCGGAAGGTATCCCTTACAATTGTACGGGGGATTGAACCCGGGACCTTCCCAATGGCAAGCGAGTGCTTAACCATTGAGCTAATCGCGCTCTTGTCAATTGCCGGTAGAAGATAACCGGTTCATTTACTCACGAGCATCAGAGCTCTTAGTACAATATAACAATATTTATAACAAAAATCAATACATACATAGTATTATAGTAATCGAAACACTATGCATCGGATTGACCCTAGTATTGAAAATAAATGCAGCCAATGCATGGGTATGGAGCAAACCCAAGGAAAATGCGGCTTTTCTAGGACTGAAAGAATGGAGAAGAGAACTGAACTACCCAAGTTGCTACAACATCAACAACTTATACAAGTAACTACTCACTTTTTCGCACGAGGTATCACTGGTATCAGTGGCCCGGACTTACAGATTAGCCAGTGCGTGCAAGCCTAGTGAGTTATACGTTATACCCCTTGGCTGTGGTGACTACTATGTAATGCACATAGGTACCTACTATTGATGACATTTCGGATATAACAGGGATTAGTCAGTGCGTAATATTTAGATAAAGAAAACTCACTGTAGAGTGTGTACGTGTACATAGGACAAATACCTAAGTTCGTTAACAATTTTTTGTTGCAATTAACACTTTTGCATATCTATCTAGCACCTAAAATGCTTCCTAATAGACAGGTGTAATACCACCAGTGCCAGTTTCCCTGAAGAGACTCCTTAATGATGGTGTTCTCTAATGAAGATTTTTAATTACAAGCGAAAGGCATATGTATCAGTAAACTCTGATATACTGCAATTTAATCCCCCGGAGTTGTGCTGTCTTCACCTACCACTCCTCAACGCAATCCCCTGGAGCTGTATTGCTGTTTACTCGACTTCTCTTTTTCTATTTCCTCCTCCACCTCTTCCTTTGCTGATGCATAAAATGGGTGAGAAGCAGTGTTGTCAAGCGGAACATTTCCCATCTTCATAGATTATCAACAGCTTTATTAAGAACGTTTTCAGAAATGTGCATGGCAAAAGTATTGATGGTGAATTCTTGGGCAAATACGTGTTTTTTGCTGGAGATTTTTCAATTTAAGGAAGAAATATGTACGTGCCAGCTCTTACGACACAGCTGACTCGGACTTGTTTAGGTTACTACATAATAGATACTACAATAGTTCCCTGTCAAAGTTTTTACTGTCAACATCAACACTTAAAAGCAGAACCAAAATTCTGATTAAAGCAATGCCTGACAAAAATTTTGGCGTAAACTTTAGGAGATGTCTTTTCTTGTTCATGTTCATTGCACAAACTAGTAGGGATTTCAGTCAATGGTTTATATTTGTGCAATTAGGAATATGGAATAGAGGCTTGTGAGAATGTCTTAGCCTATGGTTAGGGACCCTAATGTCGGTTTTTTCAATAAGATATGAGCTGCTTGATGCTCCATTGCAGATTTTTTTGTAAAAGTTTCATCTGCTCAGAGACTCTCCTCTGTGTCAGAGTGTCACTAAAACTTTTATTGCAGCTGACTTTGAGTTTTAAGGTTAGGTTATTAAATAATTCTATTATCGCTCTTGTAGAGGAAAATTCAATAATCTTGCAACGCTGTGAAGGAAAAACACACAAGGAAATGGGTTGAAATGAAATTGGATGCGATATATGGAAATGTGCTCCCGGCCGATGCAACTCTGGTATTAAACGCGGATGCCTCTTCAATTACATTTCAAATCTACCACAGCTATGGCACGCATACGGGGTGGTAGTACTAATAAATCATCATCATCATACGGTGGCGTCATCATGAACGATGGTAGCTAAGGAGTGGAGGAATGGGAATGACTCAGTACTTCTACAACTGTCTTTACAAGGAGGCTAATAATTGACAAGGGCCCCCAGAACCAAGCCACTGCTGTACAACTAATAACAATAAACAACGAATAATAAACTGGTGAAAACATCACACAACGTTCCTTGTCCCTCGAAAAGAAGTCTAACTCCGCCAGTGGTGACTACGCCAGCCACCCTGGCGTAACGGTTATGACTACTGTCCGTAGTTTAGAGATCCTGAGTTCGATTCCCGGTTGGAGCACACTTTTCGCATAGAAAATTCTGTTCCCTCCGAACATGTGAGGCTGGTAATTCCGGCCCTACCGAGGCTAGGCGAGGTTAACGTGGGTAGCTGGTACGATTCCCAGCGAATAGAGAGTAGAACCCCCGTCCTGGCTACCTCAAGTCAGGACGTTAAAACCAAATAGAATCAATGGACATGAAAGGAGCCTAGATATTGGACCTGGGCGCCCATATAATGCTCTCACCACCGTGATTTAGGTATCAATACCTATCTCACGGACACGGAATTATTATTAGTGGTGACTATATTTAAAAACTTCATTTTGAAAACAGGGGTTCAATATTATGTGCCTTTATTTTAACGGGAGAATGTAAGTACTGTAACGTGTTCCAAAAAAGAAAAGAAAAAAAACTGCGTTTCTTTTATTCTGCTATTTTTGTAGAAAAATAATCTATATATTTATAAAAGAATAATAGGTATATTTAGTTGCCGTGTTTTCATGAGTAGGACCTGCAAAAAAATAAAAAAAAAATATATCGGAAACACCCTGTACAATTACATGAGCTGTCATGAAATATTTTCATGCCTACTAGGCAAACGTTTAGCATTTCGTATGTCCTTTTACTCGTACATAAATTATTGTGTAAATAATGTGTGTCACTCACAAAGTAACACTTTATTGATTCCCATTAGGCCAACAGGCAAAAGTATACGAGATTCAGTTAACTAATTCCGCTCTTACAATAATAATAAACTTAACCATACTGCCCTATTAGGAGTTCATTATTCCAGCAGTAATTTTGGTGCAATCAATGTGGTCAAATATACTAGCAGTTCTTTGAACTGTAAACCTCACACAGATTCAACTATTGCGTTATAAATGTTCAATCAAGCAAGAGGACATCGAGACCTTTCATTCAATTCCCCACTCGATAGGTTTTAATTAAAAAATATCAACCGGCCTTTTTTTGGCCCTTTTTTGATTTTTTACCACAGTGCGACTACCTTAGCTTTCACGATCACCAAATTTCATTTCTGAACTCAAATATATTTTCTCAACGACTCTACAAAATTTCAAAAGCCTTGCTTGTTTCAATTAAATTAGAAAAAATATTTTAGTTTTTTACAATAATGGCCCCCATGTGGCCCCGAGTCAAAACGGCCTAAAAATAGCTAAAAATTTAAGACCCCAATAAACATGTACACAAATTAACAATTTTGAAGAATCCGGTCGAGAGTTATCGCGGAACAGACAGACAGACACACACAGAGACCGACAAACGAAAGCCATATCGTCTAGTATGCAAGTTAAAACAGAACCTCACTGTGTGGCAATAGGTGAGTTCGGTGCGAAGATTACCCGCACCTTTTTCGGCAATAGGTGAGTTTTTTTTTTTTTTTTTTTTTTTTTTTTTTTTTTAGAACATAACATTGTTTACAAAAATTACAATTGAAAACAACAATACTAATGTTCACTATTATACTTATAAATAGTTTTACAAGTTATCAAAATATAAAGGGTACCTATCTAATGCATATATTCTACCATATGAGTGACAAATATCTCTAATTTTCTTGTTGTATGTAGTCTAAGCATTTCATCTTAAACATTTCTTTTGGCAGTGAGAATTCACTGATGTCAATGTGAAGATAATTACACAGTGTCATTGCCTTAATGAGGGGAGATTCATGCAATTTTGTAAACCTTGGGTGAGGCACTGTGAATGGCTCAATAGTCCTATTTCTAAGCAAAGGGTTGGGCGTTTTCTTTTCTATTATCTCTTGTAAATTAGAGCATTGAATATGATTGTTTAGTAGTTTATATACCAACATGATTGAATCTAGTGTACGTCTTGTTTCAAGGGAGCTTAAATTAATCATTTCAAGAAGTGTTTTATAAGAGATAGCTTCAGGATATTTGGGATAAAACCCATTTTCTTTTTTAAATAGATATCTTATAAAAGTTGACTGGATTTTTTCAATTGATTTTGATGCTTCTTTTGAGCTAGGGTCCCAGACTACAGAACCATATTCCACTGTAGATCTCACCAAAGATAGAAATAGAGTCCTAAGTACATCAATATCCTCAACATACTTCCCAAATCTGATTATAAGGCCAAGCTTTTTAAATGCACGTTTTATCATATCGGCTCGATGTTTTTTGAATATAAAATCCTCATCTATAATGAATCCCAAATCTTTGTGATAACTAACTTTTTCAATATCTATGTCTCCCATTTTGTAGGTGAAGTCTAAATTATTAGATTTATTACGGCTTATGGTGAGTTGTTTTGATTTTAAAGGATGGAAACTTAGCCCTATGAGGTGAAGTTTTTCTTTGATTAAATTGAGATCCTGCTGTAGTTGATAGCAATCACTGATGCATGTAATTTTTCTAAAAATCTTTAAATCATCGGCATATAATAGTATTTTCGAATCCGCACTGATATCTTTACAGACGTCATCATAGGTCAGAATAAATAGTAAACTACTCAATTTTGAACCTTGAGCAATTCCTGAAGTAGGGGTGAAAGTTTTGGATGCTTCGTCAATGTACTTTACTTGTAAGTTTCTATTTAATAGGTATGAGAGAAAGAATTTTGTAGAAGGTAAACCTACACTTCTTAATTTGTTTACTATTGCCTCATGAGAAATTTGATCGAATCCTTTCATGACATCGGTTAGAAGAACGTCGGTCTGATAGCCCTGCTGTAAGGCTGTACATACATAATGTGAGAATTCAGTAATGTTGGAGGTGGGTCGCACCTTTTTCCTGCACCTTTTTCGCATGTATGAATTCGGTGCCGCCGAAAAAAGGTGATGTATGAGTTCGGTGCGGTCCTAATGACTTATAAATTGATTGTTTTTTTTTATAATGTACTCTGTTGCTTGCTAACAGTCATCCTGCTGTTATTAAGTTAGTAGATTATGTTGTAGACAGTTACATTCAGCAAGGCTGTCCATTTCCTCCTTGAAGGCCATGCCTAGGGTTAATAGTAGGGTTAGGTAAAATACAATGAAGGCCATGACTTGGGTTTATAGTAGAGTTAGGTAAAATACAATGAAGGCCATGCCTTGGGTTTATAGTAGGGTTAGGTAAAATACAATGAAGGCCATGCCTTGGGTTTATAGTAGGGTTAGGTAAAATACAATGAAGGCCATGCCTTGGGTTTATAGTAGGGTTAGGTAAAATACAATGAAGGCCATGCCTCGGTTTATTAATTGAAGGCCATGCCTATAAGTAAAAAAATAGTATAATTACCTGATCATCAGGGCAAGTACCAGGGCACCGAATTCATACATGACCTTTTTCAGGCGGCACCGAACTCATACATTTTTTTATTTTCCGCACCGAACTCATACATAGCCCTTTTTCGCATGTATGAATTCGGTGCCACCTAAAAAAGGTCATGTATGAGTTCGGTGCGGTCCTATTGACTTATAAATTGATTGTTTTTTTTTTTATTATGTTGTAGACAGTTACATTCAGCAAGGCTGTCCATTTCCTCCTTGAAGGCCATGCCTAGGGTTAATAGTAGGTTTAGGTAAAATACAATGAAGGCCATGCCTTGGGTTTATAGTAGGGTTAGGTAAAATACAATGAAGGCCATGCCTTGAGTTTATAGTAGGGTCAGGTAAAATACAATGAAGGCCATGCCTTGGGTTTATAGTAGGGTTAGGTAAAATACAATGAAGGCCATGCCTCGGTTTATTAATTGAAGGCCATGCCTATAAATAAAAAAAATACTATAATTACCTGATCATCAGGGCAAGTACTTGGGCACCGAATTCATACATGACCTTTTTTAGGCGGCACCGAACTCATACATTTTTTTATTTTCCGCACCGAACTCATACATAGCCCACTGTGTTCGGTTAACAAGGATCAATCCATGCATTGGGTGAGATTTGAACCAACGGATCCCCCAAGCTACCTGGATCACCAGACTAGCGCCTTAACCACTTCACCAGACAAGCGCCTTCACCAATGCGACCACCAAATACCATCAGCAAGACGTCTAAATGACCCCTTTTTCTAATTGGGAAAGAAACTGGAAAACCATACTGTAAAAGTTTTTAAATTATTGAAGCGACATTTCTTGTCCTCCTGTTCTTGTTTACTATGGTAAAATCTCTTCACCACAAGATTGAATTTCAGGAATTTCAAGATTCTCTTATAATTTGTTCAAAACTTTGGGCTGCACTTGTACGCCAGCGTCCCAGTGCCATCTTGTCAAACTAGAGTGAAACTTAAAGCTTCAGGATGACCTGAGAAACTGTGTGGTTTTCAATTTAGTATTTTTCAAACTTAACTTAATTGATATGGACGATCCTGACGCTGTGAAAAAACTTGAGGCAGTAGCTCACAGCTAGATTAGAATAAATTTGAAACTTTTTAATTACTTCTACTTTTTTTCTCAATTTAAGGTAAATTATTCCAACTTTTGTTGCCTCAGCCAACAGGCGTTTTTTTCTGTGTTGTGGTTTAGCGTCCCTTTCAACTGCCAAGGTTATATCGAGATGAGGTTTTACCTTAAAATTACTTGAAACTTTTTTTTCACTTTTTTGACATTGGTAGGCAAGCGAGGCCATTCCATACAGTCAGCTTGATACTTACCAACCAATTAGCCACATTAACCTCACCAATGACTTTTGAAAGGTTTGAGTTTCATCACAGTTATAATATTTTTTAGTTATAACTGCAAATTCACTTCGGAAGATTAATTTAAAAAAAATGACAAGGCCTAAAGTATTTCTCCGTTATACTTTCTTTAACAAAAATCTTAAGCTAAACCAACCCAACAAGTTGGAAGCTTATTTTGTAATGTTTAATGTTTAAAAGTTTTTGTTTACATAAAATAAGAAGGATCTTAGCTCTAAAACGACCTTGGAACTGAAATTTTTCAATTATTGATGCCTTGTTATCGAACAAAAGAAGGGGCAATACAATAACGCAAGTATACTAAGGCATTATTACTGATTTACTCAAGCTCACATTTATAATTACAAACTTTGCTCCAAGTTTCTCTCAAGAGCCCTGTAGCACAATGAAGTAGAACAAATTGGAACAAGCGAAAGTTCAACTGAAACAGAAACTTTCGTTCAAAGTTGGGATTGATTATCTTTCGTACTTATTAATTTACCTGCACCAAACTTCATTATGTCTTTTTATGGCAATTGCCATTAAAACCAGAGGGTCCAAAGTTCGGTTACCAAGAAAATTGCTATAGACCAATGAAACAAATAAATATAGTAGAGACCAAGGTAACTTGGTAGTATTTTTTCAAGCACTTAAACTTAAACAAACCAAACAAAAATAAAGTTGTTTTTTTACGAGACAGAAAAATACATATTAACGAACTCGAAAAAAGAATTAATTAGCTGTCAAAAAAGTTTAACGACATTTAAGAACAGTTTCATTTATTCGGCAATAAATGAGGGTTTTCCCATAAATACCCGAAAAAGAAACAAAAAAAAATAATAATAAGACCAAATTCAATATAACAGAGTAACGGTTCATAATTTCACACTGACAAAAACACGGATTTAAAAAATTGATAAAACTGGCCCTAGTAAAAATTTATTCAGCAGCAAAAAACACGCTGAGTAGTGCGCATGATTGCCATGTGTCATGATCTCCACATGTAATTCCCTGTTAAAATTAATAACACATATTATTTGCCTTATCATCCATGCTTCTCAAGAAACAAAACAAACTATCTTATCATCAGTATATCATATGGGCAAACTGTAACCTGTTAAAACTAATGAGAGTAAAATATTCACGAGTTCTACCCTAAATAGTTTTAATCACCACCAATAATCATAGACCTAGTTTTTATCACAAATTTTTCTTTATTAACATTATTTTTTCAACACACCATAAATTTTTAATTTTTTGAGAAATGCTATCGCCTCTAGTTCCGCGACCAACGGAACAGTTGCGTACCTTTGCCTGCTTTCAGTGATAAATTCTTGTGCGAATTCAAAAACATCTGACCCTTCATTTTGATGGATACAAAAAGTGTAAGTATGAGTAAAAATTTGTTGTTGTTGTTTTTGTAGCCAGCTTGGCTACAGCTGGAGAGAGGAATGATGGTCTCCAGCCAACTTTATGTTGACTCGTCCTGAACCACAATATATTTCTATGTGTGGTCAACCATCATGAGGATTTCTCAGTAAAATTTTCTCAGACACAAGTTTGATGTGAGTATTTTCAACTCTCTCTAACTTTGATCTTTTGCAAGCTGTAATGCAATAATGGTTTTTTTTTTTATACATATATATATTTATAATATTTGTGTCAATAACGATGCGAACTTGGGACTCGAACCACCGACCTCCAGACACGAGTCCGCCGCCCTATCGATCCAGCTACTGAGGCTGGGTCAGATGTAATAATAGTTATAAATTATTACTATTGTTTGGTGAGTATTTTTTTTATTAAGTTCATACGGCCATCACTAGAGGTCAAGACTTCGATGGGTGACCATTCAAATTCTAATTCTCGTGATGCTGGCTTTTCCCGGCCCCACTCAGGCTGGGTGAGGTCAATGTGAGTAGCAGGTTTGTGAGTTTCCTGCGAATGGAGGGTAAAACCCCCGTCGTGATATGATCATGGTAGTTGAAAGCGACGTTAAACCCCACTTTAAAAAAAAAATCACTAGAGGTCAATATTTGTTGACTCGGAATGCACTTAGGAATCATTAGGTATACAGAATTTACAGTCACCATGCTTTTACGGGTTGATTTCGGTTTCATAAGTTCTCCCTTAGTTGATACTAAAAAAGTTGAAAAACACCACTTTAATATAATAGAATATAGAGAAAAAAATATAGTTGATACTAAAATCAATAGGTTAGGGAGACAAGGAAATGCTTAATCGAAAACACTCATGTTAATTGGAAAAAACACTTATTTCCAAATTATGTTTTTTCAAACACACTTTACTCCTACAGGTGTTTTACAACAGTAGGTACCTGTGATATATTCAGTCTGCCATAGGAATCTCCTGCAGTCCAATATCATAGGCATGAATCCCACCCAATGCATGAATTTTTCCTCATTAATTTGAGTTTGTGACCACATAATAATAAGACTCTGAGGGTTAGGTGGTAGAAAATGCTGTGAGCATTAACCTCGCCCGGTGATTACCTTCCACTAAAGAGTGCTATTATTATTATATAATTATAGGCACCCGGTCACCCCCTCATGAAAACGGCCACAGTGGGGGTGTTTTGATTCATTATCACTCATTTAGCAATTAGCCTCAGGCACGAGACACTTAAACATGGAATGTTAATTAGAATTGGATCTAGATCAAACTTCACATCAGTTCAATGATCAGTTTCGCTACAGACTTCAGTGTGGTTACATCGAGTTGTTTGAAATTATAGGGCCGACTGTTTAATAATACACCAGGTTCTTACTAGGAATCCCCTGACTATGTATAGAAATCTCTAATCGAGAGAGAAAATCAAGGAAGTACACGAAAGACAAAAATAACACAAACCTATACCAACACTCTTCAAGATAATTTCAAGCACACATAGTTTTATTGCAACATTGAATCAATTTTTCTAGATACAGCTTTACATGATTTGAAGTAATCTAACATTTTGTCACAATCCAAATCTAAAAATAAATCAATTCTTACCAATTATACATTCAAAAACTCAATAGCAATATTAAGTCTAATACTGTTTCTAAACACAAATTGATAGAAAAACCTGTGAATCTTATAACTATAAAGGAATCATTCACAATCGGTTAGTCTCAGTATTGTCTCTCAAGAGCAACTAGGAAATACACACTGATCGAGGAATGTCCGACCAGTCTGACTATGAACTCTACAACGGTAGCAGTAAGGAGACCCCCGCCTGTAACGATGAGGAATGCGAGAGCAAGCTCCAGTTGAACAACCGGAAGGAGAGTCTGGAGTCCCGCGTTCTGGTTATCTACACCGGTGGCACCATCGGGATGATTGTCAACCAAGATGGGGGTAAGTGTTTGTTTAAAATCATGTCCACGCAACAACAAAAATTCTTAGCTTTCAAGTTGAATCAGTATTTTCGTAGAAAAATCCAATTGGTTATGTTGAATTTGAGTGAGAAAACTATTTAGGCAAACTAGCTTTGATCGGAGACAACAGCCTAAACGGTAAACTGAAACACACACTAATTCCTGAGAAAAAAACCCGACTGGACTTGACTATTACAACAGATCCCACCTAAGTAAGAGTATGTTCAGTTGTTCACTTCGAATATAAGATGGGCCATAATATACTTCAACACTAGAATACCTACGTAATATGTAAATACAAACAGACACGTGTTTCTATTGTCCTACAAGGTATACGGCAGGAACTATATTTCAACATTTGCAACAGCTTACAAGCATAGCCATCGTTTTAAATGGCAAATGCATGTTCCTTTTAGGTTAACAATGTGAAGTAGGTATCACGGCACAACGAGGAACTCTTTGTTTACCCTTTCAAGGTCCGTTAATTAGCCCATATCATAAATGTAATGGCGCCACAGTTCACTTCTCAACTGTTGCACAGCAATCCCCTCGAGCTAGTGCACTAATTTTGAATTTGATAAAAAAGAAGCATATATGAGAACTAGCGGGCTCTCGCCCGCTTTGCGGGCCGAGGCATGGCCGTGAAAGCAAAAAGTCCTTTTGGCAGGTGTTGTATAGTGGGAATTCCGAAAAATCCCGTCTTATTGCGCATCTAGACTATAAGACAAAGCTACCTACCACTTCGGAGAAACAGTGATGATCAGTCAGTCAGTCAGTGACTTTGACATTTATACATTAAGATTGTTGTGCATATAGAATGTTCCAACTTCTTGTTGGTTTTCAGTGCTCGCTCCCAAATCGAATAAGTTCGAAGAGAGGATACGGGAGAATCCGCTGATGCACGACACCGAGTATCTCCGGAATCGTCCGGACAAGCACGACTACCTCGCCCTCCCCGGCCTCAAGAACAACAGGCGGGTTCTGTACAAGGTGCTGGAGCACGAGAGTCTGCTGGACTCCAGCAACATGAGCGCGAGCGACTGGATTCACATTGCGACGGACATCTTCGACAACTATGAGCTGTTCGACGGCTTTGTCATCCTGCACGGGACAGACACCATGTGCTACTCCGCCGCCGCTCTGTCCTTCATGTTTGAGAACTTGGGCAAGACTGTTATCATCACTGGTTCTCAGGTAGGTTTGGAGATAGTCTTTCCCAAGTTCTCAAACATTCTTCTTTCCTTTCTTCTCTTTTAATTTGAGTTGATCAGAACTTAAATTTGCTTCCATTCCCCTAGCAACGTTTGTTTACGTCAGTGATTTTTTCGTTTGCTCCGAAGATTTGTGTATAAAATTGTGATAATCAATTTAATTTGTGGATATTTTGAACTTTGGACTTTATAAAAACATTTTCCGAGTGATTTGCTTCAATTTGGTGCAATCAGTTTTTTGAACATTGTTGTAATAAAAAAGTGCCCCCTTTTACGGAAAGTATATCTATAAGTTTTCAATATAACTATAGTTCTATCAAATTTACTTACAGTGACGTCACCCAAATTTGGGGAAATTTGTATTTCAGCCAGTCACTTTTGCCATCTATAAACTGTTAGTTTGTTTTTCTGTTGCCTTGGTGTTTGTCACCATGGAGCCCTAGCTTGTTTATCAGCTGTTATGACGGAGGGGAATGAAGGAGATCCCGGCGGGGGTGGCGGAAAAACTCTGCCACCGCCAAATTTGAATACTCAAGAATCAATCAGCATGGAAATTCAAAATAAAAACACTTCGCCATCTGAAGAAACACCAAAAACACAAATTCAAGATGGAAGCACTTCGTCAAATAGTGAAACAAATAAAACACAAATTCAACTTGAAAAAACTTTGTCAACTAGTGCAACGCGCACAAAGATCCTCTACAAACCTGGTATGAGGTGTGATTTATACAAATTAATTGTACAACTCAAACCTACAATAAATGAAGGTAATGAGTCTCTTCAAGGTAAGCGTAGTGGTTATCGATACATACGTAGCTTACTACTCTCCAAACTTTTATCTGAGATCACTAACAAAAGCACTGAAATTGTGGACATCCAAAGACTGAACAGAAGTAAGTTCCTAGTATCTTGCACCATATCCAGATGTGCAAACCTAATTATTGAGAGTGAAAAGATGAAAGAACAATTCATTGCATATATACCGGCAAATTATGTGTCACGTACCGCAATAATAAAAGATGTCGATCTTGAACTCACGGATGATGAAATAATTGAAAATTTGGACTCCGGAGACTTTCATGTCATTCAGATTCAACGTCTGAAAAGAAAAACGTTTTTAGATGGAGATGCTAGTTATACAGGGTGTCCCACCGAACTTGGACACCTCAAATTACTCGACCCCAGAAAGAGTTTTTGAAAAATAAAAAAACCTAGGGTACATGGTCTAATCATGCGGTTTCAGTCTTGAAATTTTTTTTATACAGGGTGGTTCAAAAGTCAGAAATTGAGGTGTCAACTTTCGATTTTTAAATGGATCAACCTGAATTTTATTTGATAATTTTACTTCTAAATGGTTCCTGAGTACTTTTTTAAACAAAAATTTTACATACAGGGTGGTTTTTTTTCGACCAATTTTTTTTCTAAATCTCGAATAACTCAAGTTTGTTTAATTTTTTCGATAACAAGAATAGAAAGTGTTTGTGTAATGAAAACACGCACTTTCAATTGGCATCAAATTTTTTTATACAGGATGGTTCACAAGTGAAATAATGATTTGATTTTTTTTAAAACTGAGTTTTTTTAATTTTTTATTTGGGATTAATAATTCTAACCTAATTTTACACATTTTTTATTAGTCATATCGAAAAACAAAACTAAAGTGTTATACAGGGTGAGACATAATTTTTTTGTGACACCCTGTATATGGGCAGTCAAAGAGACGTAAAATTAAATATAAAAACTAAATGTGCAAGAAAAACTTTGATTTTTAATGATATCAAAAAGTTATGGTTTTTAACAAATATTGTCGCATGGACCACCTGTAGATATTCTCTTAAAGTATCATGTGGGTACTCGAGGTTGTATAAAATTCAACGAAGACTTCGAATCGTGGGGAAGAACAAGTAAAAAATACGAATTTGGAAGCCATTTTCAATTTGGTGTACACACTGAATGATTTTAAAACTAGAAATAAAAAGTAGGTAGGTGTAGACACAAAATTGAAAATGGCTTTTTAAATTCATTTTTTTCTTTCAGATTTGGACTCCTCGTTGAATTTTAGACAATTTCGACTACCCTATGATGTTTTAAGAAAATATCTACAGGGTGGTCCATGTGACAATATTAGTTAAAACACCATAACTTTTTTATATAATTAAAAATCGAAGTTTTTCTTGCACATTTAGTCTTTCTATTTAATTTTACGTCTCTTTGGTGCCCATATACAGGGTGTTACAAAAAAATTATGTCTCACCCTGTACAACACTTTAGTTTTGTTTTTCGATATGACTAACAAAAAATGTGTAAAATTAGGTTAAAATTATTAATCCCAAATAAAAAATTAAAAAAACCCAGTTTTAAAAAAAATCAAGTCATTATTTCACTTGTGAACCACCCTGTATAAAAAAATTTGATGCCAATTGAAAGTACGTGTTTTCATTAAACAAACACTCTCTATTCTTGTTATCGAAAAAATTAAACAAACTTGAGTTATTCGAGATTTAGAAAAAAAATCGGTCGAAAAAAAACCACCCTGTATGTAAAATTTTTGTTTAAAAAAGTACTCAGTAACCATTTAGAAGTAAAATTATCAAATAAAATTCAGGTCGATCCATTTAAAAATCGAAAGTTGACACCTCAATTTCTGACTTTTGATCCACCCTGTATAAAAAAAAATTCATGACTGAAACCGCATAATTAGACCATGTACCCTAGGATTTTTTATTTTTCAAAAACTCTTTCAGGGGCCGAGTAATTTGAGGTGTCCAAGTTTGGTGGGACACCCTGTATACCTAGTACCACTGTAAAACTTGTGTTCGAAGGGCAAGATATGCCTAGCTTTGTTTATCTGTGGTATACTAAATTAAATTGTGAACCATACATTCAAAACCCAATTCAATGTTTCAGTTGCTTTCAATTTGGACACATCACCAAATCTTGCAGAAATAAAAAACTGTGCAGAAAATGTTTACAGGAGGAAAAAGAGAACCATTCATGCGACCTGACAACTATTAAATGTTTAAACTGTTCCGGTATGCACAACTCGAACAGTAAGACTTGTCCGGAGTATGAGAGACAGCGGGACATCAAGATCCTTATGAGTACTCGCAGCCTTTGTTACCCTGAGGCGAATGCTCTGCTTCCTCGTGCTCGCGACACTTACGCTATTCGTACAAGCAATAGATTCAATGTCCTGGACGAGAATAGAGATGATTTAACCCAATTGTCACGTCATAATTATCAAACTGAGTTTCCGCATCTAGGAGGTAAAAAACCCATACCCCATAGAAATATCACAAGGTACGTACCTCCAGCTACCCTGACAATAAACGATTCAAAAGAAAATCTGAAAAAGAAAGCAATACCATTTTCGAAGTCAACCATAATAAGAAAAACAGACAACATTTTGAACAAATGACTAAAATGACACAACCTGACACTTATTATAAAGGAAATGAGATTTCTAAAATGATGTACAAAGGTTGCGAAAATAATAAAGTAGATAAATCAATTAGTGAAAACCAAAAATGGTTGAATCTAAAACATCCTACCATTACTTTCAGTGGAAATACCAACTTTAACTTATTTGAAAATGATGTCAACATGGATCAGACTTCAACTCCAGATAACTCTCAAGAAAATAATACCCACATGAATAATAATAGTCACTATCATAGTTCGGTCTACCCTGGTAGCCCGGACCTTTCTCAACTGTGATATTTATTTAATTTTTTATTTGTTATTTTTGTAACAACCCGTTATTTTAATACTATTTTAACATAGATTTATTTATCAAATTTAATCTGTTATGATTAATTGCAATAATAATTTTTCAACTTTGGATAAAATAATCCAATGGAATATAAACGGGTTTCATAACAACCTAAATGAATTGAAATTAATTATTCAGAATGAATTACCGGTTACTTTTTCTCTCCAGGAAACCAACCTGCAACCCAAGGATTCTGTTTCAATAAACAGCTACCAAGTTTTTCGACAAGACTTCTGTGACGGCCGTATCGCCTGTGACGGAGTCATGATACTGGTACATAATTCATGTTATGCTCAGCGAATCACTATAAATTCGTCTAGCAGTTTGCAAGCTATTGCGGTACGTATTGTTTCAAATAAAGTAAAGCAAGACTTCACACTGTGTAGCCTGTATAACCGATGTAATGGTCCAGTTACTGAAGAAAAAGACTTCTCTCACTTAATAGCTCAGCTCCCTAAGCTTTTCATCCTGACTGGCGATTTCAATGGACATAGTACTCTGTGGGGTAGTAACAAAACTGATAGCCAAGGCAGAGAAATTGAAAAGTTCTTCTGTCAGAATGACATACATTTACTGAACACGGGTGTACCCACTCATCTAAATAACTCATACGGTACCCTATCCGCTATTGACCTCACCTTTGTATCGCTCGCGCTTGCCACTGAAGTGACATGGTCTACTTTTGACGACTCATGTTCTTCGGATCATTTTCCAATCTCAATTAAGTTCGCTCTTGAAGTGAATGACGATCATCCTGAAGCGGAACCTAAATGGCTCTTCAAAAAAAGTAGATGGGATACTTATCATTCTTTAATTTCCTTCCACCACGAGTCCGGTATTCATATTTGTTCTTTTGGTACGAATATTGATGATATTATATCCAACATGAATAAAAATATTTTGAGCGCCGCTGAAGCTTCTATTCCCAAGTTTGAAATGAAACCCAACAAGAAATATACTCCATGGTGGAACAATGAAGTTAGAGAGTTAATCAAGTTGAGGAAAAAAGCTTTCAAAAAATATAAGAAAAATCCTATTATTTTAAACTTTAACGAATACAAAAAACTAAGATCACAAGTTCGCTGTAAAATTAAAGAAAGCAAGAAAAGAAGCTGGATTAATTTCATGGACACAATCAAATACGATTTAGACAGCAAAACCATGTGGGACCACATGAAGAAATTTAAGGGAAAACAACTCTCTCGCTCTATTCCCGCGATAATGAAAAATAATGTACTGATAAAAGATCAGCAAGAAATAGCGAATTTACTGGCGTCTCATTTTTGCGAAATTTCGGCTGATGATAAATACAACTCCGGGTTCCGATACTACAAGAAAATCAAAGAAAAAGAACCTGTACTCCCAGGGTGTGATACCTCCAGTCACCAGCTTAATATTCCTTTCTCTTTAGATGAACTTTTATTTGCTCTTAGAGGATGCAAGTCCTACGCATGCGGTCCTGATAATGTTTGTTACCCATGATAACTAATCTTCCGACAGATGCTCTTATCTACTTACTTAAAATCTACAATGTCATCTGGACTAACGGAATATTCCCGGAATCATGGAAAGCTTCTTTTATCGTACCTGTACTCAAACCTAAGAAAAACCCGCTGCATACTGCCTCATATAGACCGATAGCGCTTATGAGTTGTTCCTGCAAAGTATTTGAAAAAATGATTAATAGAAGACTGACTTACCATCTTGATAAATACCAACTCATAAGTAACTTTCAAAGCGGCTCAAGGAGAATGAGGTCTACTGTTGACAATCTACTGATTTTGGAAGATGAAATATGTACTGCTATTAATAATAAGCAAATAACAGCTGTTATCCTACTAGACATCCAGACGGCGTACAACCGCGTATGGGGACGGAAAGTCCTGCAGAAATTATCTGAATGGAATATTGGCGGTCCTATCTTCCAGTACTTGAACCATTTCTTAAATAACAATTTTATAATTATGAAATGCAGATCTTTCAAATCACCTATGAAAAAAATTCAGAACGGAATTAAACAAGGTTCGTCCTTGAGCTGTAGTATTTTTAGTATTGCTACTTGTGATCTTTCAGATTATCTCCATCCATCTGTGAAACATGTTATGTATGTAGATGATTTTGGAATATTCGTGTCTGGCAACAGTCCCGATGATGTCAAAGAGCCACTACAAGAATCGCTAAAGAATTTACAAGTGTGGACACGACTTAACGGTCTGGATTTCTCTGCTGAAAAGACTGTGGTATTATCTTCAGCAGACGGTGGAAGAGAAATTCTCGACCCCCTAATTTAATATTCAAAGAGAGACACGTCAACTTCGAAGACTGTGTCAAATGGCTTGGAGTATATCTAGATAGACGTTTTACCTTTGCCGAACACATTCATTATACAAAGAGTAAAGGTCAGAAAGCCTTAAATATTCTAAAAATATTAGGCCACCCTGTATGGGGTTTGAATAGAAATTTATTACTAAGACTATATCAAGCTTATGTTCGACCCATCATGGACTATGGATGTGTACTTTATGATTCTGCTGGTGAAAAACAACTTGCTAAACTCGAACCGGTACAAAATGCTGCCATAAGATGTATCACGGGTGCTTTCCGTTCTTCCCCTGTGATAAGTTTGCAAGCTGAGTCTGGACAAATGCCGCTGAAATACAGAAGAAAACAACTCATAATAAACTATATATCCAAGCTGAAATGTAACCCATCCAACCCTGTTCATCCCCTTGTTTTCCTACAAGGCCCAACAACACCCTATAATATGGATGATAAAAAACCAAAGCCCTTATCGGTGCGCATTGGAAGCATCAATGGATTTGACATCACTAAAATAAAAAAATATGCAAAATTTGTGTATAATTTTCCACCCTGGACCTTGATTACACCCACTGTGAAATATCTATTTACTAAAAAGAAAGACACATTGTCCCCAGTTGAATGTACACAAAAATTCCTTGAATATTTAAATGAGCACAGAAACTTTATCCCTTGCTTTACTGATGGATCTAAATGTACCAACTCCACGGCTTGTGCATTCACATATCAAAATAGCCCAGTAAAAATTAAGTTACACTCTATGTGTTCAGTGTTCACTGCTGAGATGTTCGCTATCTACCACTGCCTCAAGCACATCAAAGAAAATTACACCCAAAATAAGAGCACCAATTTTATTGTGTTCTCTGACTCTAAGAGTGCACTGCAATGTCTTCAACAAACATTTCCTGATAATATCATATGTATAAATATAAAAGGTCTACTCTCAGAACTGAAACTAAATCACGGGGTAGAAATATTGTTCACGTGGATACCTAGTCATCAGGGTATCGCAGGCAATATTCTGGTCGACGCTGCTGCAAATGAAGCGCACACAAATTACAACATTTTCGTCGGCGATGTGACTGCTGACGACATCCAATCCACCTACAGACACATCCCGGTAACCGAATGGAATAATGAGTGGTTAGCGACTGGCACAAGTAATAAACTGCGTTGTGTGAAGAATAACGTCCAACCCTGGAAGTCCTCCATCAGACACAACAGAAGAGAAGAAGTTGTGCTATCCCGACTTCGTATTGGCCACACTGCCTTGTCCCATAGTCACTTGATGGAGAAGAAAGATCCGCCCCTGTGCTCATCCTGTATGGTCCCGCTATCTGTGAATCATGTCCTATCCATATGTCCCTTGTTAGAAGATTACAGGAAGAAAGTCAGACTCAGATCCAAA